>PVKU01000851.1:350799-384382 GCA_004027475.1 Anoura caudifer
TCCCATTTGAGCCTTTTTTTTGGGGGGGGGGGATCTGGTCGTGGCTATTATGTAGTGAGGGGCAGAGCCTTAGGTGTTCCCCCAGGCAGGGCAGCCCAGTCGCTGGGTTCTGAGGCTGTATGTAGGGGCGGGGTCTTGGTGTTTTTAGGTTTTATTTCCTGGCACTGGGGCCCTGGGTTGCAAGTTCTGTCTTGTTCCCCGTTTTTGCCTAGATTATCTGCATGCAAATGTGGGACCTCCTGGTTAGCCAGTCGCCTTGCACCTGGGGTCTGCCAGCCGCCGCCTGTGCGCCTGGGGCCTGCTAGCTACCACCTGAGTGCCTGGGGTCAGCCAGAAGCTGCCTGCATGCCCAGGTTGCCAACCTTCACTTCCTCCTGCTGCGATTCTGCCCCTCTTACCGGTCTGGATGAATGGTTGTCAGACCTCCGTATAGTTCAATTTTCTCTCAGTTCTGGTTGTTTTCTTGTTTCTAAATCCTTGTTGTCTTTAATTTTGGTTGTGCAAGGAGACACAGTGTGTCCACCTACACCTCCATCTTGGCTGAAAGTCTCTCCCCAGAAGCTCCCTCTTTCCAGGTTTAAATGCCTGTGTATACTGCCTGTGGTGTGCATGAACGTCTACGAAAGCAGGCAAGACAGGGCCAGACCAGTGACTGTGGAGAGACTGATGCCTTGAGTACTCAGGAGAAGCAGCCTCCTTCCTCCCTGCATCGTACCTTCTTACCAAATATGGAAAACACCCACTCAGTCCTACCCTTTAGTGCTTTTAAAGGATGGTCAAACTGAGCCACAAGAAAGGATGAAATACTGCCCTTTGTGACAGCATGATGGGTCTTAATAGTGTCATGCTAAGTGAAATAAGTCAGAAAAGGATAAGAACCATGTGATTTCCCTCACATATGGGATATAAAATAGAAAGCAACAAATGAACAAACAAACTCATAAACACAGACAACAGAAAGGGGTTACCAGAGAGGAAAGGGATTGGGGGAGGGATGAAGAGGGTAAAGGAAGTCTGTGGTGACGGAAGGAGACTTGACTTTGGGTGGTGAGTTGTGCATTTGAAACTTACATAATATATTAACTTTTGTGACTCCAATAAACTTATTAAATAAAAAACTTAAAAAAAAGAGGATAGTCAAACTGAGCTAAATTATTATTATTTCAAAGATTAGGGACAATGAGTTTATAGACTAGTAGTGAGAAGGTTAAACAATAGTGAACCCAGAATATTATGGCAAAAACACCTGGCTGGTAAACCTCATTTGAGGTGACTTCAAAAGGCTGAAGAACAACCCCACTTGATCAGGGCATGCTGTGTTTTTCTCTGGAGAGAGATCTAATCATTCTCCTGCTTTTACTGACCCTCTATAGTTTCTGGGTTGTTTTTTGTTTTTTTTTTTTACAGGTAGTTTGCCTCTGTCGTAACCTCATTGACCCTATGTAGTTTCTCATCGTAGCTAGCACTGATCTTGTTGGTTGCAGGCAGGTGGAGCTAACTCAGATGGACCTATTTTGACAAGTAGATTATGAAAATTGTAAAAAGAAGCTAGAAACTTTCTTTTGTTTAATTTTGTTTTGAAACCACAGCACTGTAAAATTACAATTCAAAATATAAATATTAAACAAGGCAGCCACTTTCAGTCTTTGATACTTAAAATGCATGTTTTCCACCAGAGCGAAGCAAACATTTCTCACCAAGATTTGCTTACATGTGGCCTCATTTACCAAACAGCTCGGTCACAACATCTCCTAATAAATCAACCAGATATGATATTCAATATTTCTACTTATTCCTCTCTGCTGCCCCGACTCCAAGCCCTCCCATCAATTACAGAACCAAAAGAGCATGGTAGAGGGGTCTCAAGGTTTCCAGGACATACACAATTTAATAAACCACATGACTTCTACTTCCCCAAGTTTTCTGAGTAAGCCGTATCTGCCTGGATATATGTTTCATAGCACTATCATTTTCCAACATTTCCCATGACAGCTAATCATTCTACAAGTGGGGGGTGGACGGCAGATATGTAATCACTCAGGAAGTTTATGTGAGCAGCACGGGGGCTGGGAACACTGAGGTCCATGGGGATTCTATTTTGGTGGCTCTGGCATTCCCATAGCCAGTTATTTCCATTCAGATTCCTTTCATCTTAATTAGGACAGGCGATGTAATGACACAATCAAACACATATGGTAGAATCATAAAACATTTGTGATGACTGCTGGCTGCTGCTCTGGTGGTATTTACCAGAATATATTGATTTGCACATGTAAAAATATTGGGCTGAGGAGTAGGAATTGCCACTGTGCCCGAGGCAAGAGAATTGATATACTTTGGCTCCCAGGAACCCACCAGATAACCAGAAGTTAGGCATTGTTTTATGGAGCATTTGAAAGCTATGTGGCATGGCAGAGTCCAGCAGGGTTAGCTGGAATTCTCACTTTAACAGTGCGAGCAGAGAGACTTTGCATTAGTCCCTGAACCTGTGACTCAGTATTCCCCTCTAAAAATATGGGAGAGGTACCAACTCGCAGCTGTTATTTATAAGAAGTAAATGAAGTAACGTATATAAAGAGTTGGGCACAAGTTCTCTGTAAAGAGAATTGTGTATCTGGGTGCCTCATTTGAATTTCTTAGCCAACTTCTGAACTATGTGTTCAGTTTACACTAACTTGAAGAAAGATCTTGGAACAGTTCACATGGTTGACCAAACTGCCTTTGTGAAAAAAAATGGAATTATCAACATTTTCCATGCCTTTCCCTTCTGCTTCATAATGATGCTCCTCGTCTCCAAGGGAGCTGTAATGGCTTGGCTCCTGACAGCCTGTGTGAGATGTCTCTGTTTCCTTCCATTTCCTTCCATAGGGACATTAAAAACGCTTTCCCACTGGTGTATTAAGAATCCCATACTTATAAGAATAACAGCCTCAAAACCCAGAGACCCATCCTGTTACTGGGGAAGGGGGGTGTCTTTGCTCTTCAACTCCATTCTACTCGCTCTTTTTTCTACACCTGTCCTGATCTTTGAGAACAGTTACCGTGTCTGCGCGCATGCGCGCCTGTGCGCGCCTGGGGGGAACAGCTGCTGAGTGTATGTTTATGTATGTATGTATTGTCAGCTCCCTAACCAGAATGTAAGCCTTCGAAAACAAGACCTTTAAGGCTGGTTTTTTCCATAGCAGTCCACTTGCATTGAGTGACCCCAAACCACTTTCAACTGAGTGCCTGAGAAAACCAGCCATTTCCAATAAACAAGTATTTATTTTTAAAGCATGTACTACTGTGCTATTATAGTAATCATAAAATAGATTTAAAAAGTAGGCATTTTCAAAAGAAGGGATTACAAATGCAAATATGAATACTTCTATTATAATTTTTCTTCCCACACTGCAGTGGGCTGTCTTGTAGGCATGAGCATGCTGTGGAGACTGCTGCCCCACAGCACCGAGGAATGGCTGACTTGAGACCAAACAGTTGCCCTGGCCACCCAGGTTCCAGACACATGTTCTGAGTTGCTTATTTCCCCATCAGCCTCCTGCCCACCATGCTGTCTCTCTCCAGTGCCTCCCTCTCCCATACACGTTGACTTAGTAAGGTATCAAAGAAGATATCTGGGAGGCGAATTTCTTACCTATACTCATACTTTCCGTGACTATTTTCTTAGATGTAAAAGGTGTACCAGCAGCCTGCATTTCCCTCTCTTGCTGGTAAATACAAGAAGTCCCCAGAGGCTGCTGGTTTGCAAGGATCTCACAGGCCTCCCAGTGTTTCAGCTGTCTTAGGTGGGCTGTATAAAATGGCCACCCATGAAAGTCATGGGAAAAGTTCTTTGCAGAAGCAATCCAGCATTTCATTCCAGGGTGCAGATGGAGGTATGGTAAAGGGGTGGCGGGGACAAGCTGGGGTATGTGTGACAGTGAAACCTGGGCCATCTTGTGTATTCTCAGGGAGCCCACACAATAGCTCTCTCACCAAACATGTGCTGATGCCCTGTTTAGTTTGAGAACTCTAAGGTAGGGTTGTCCTTTTCAGGGAGATTTCAGTCTTCCTGTGAAGACAAAAGTATGGAGTGGAGACACTGTATTTTACCTCCAGCAGTGTAGTGATAGATACGGCAGAGTCATGCAGAGAATATCTGCGTGTACTATCCAAGTCCTGCCAACACACCTAGGAGACCAGGGTAGCCCAAAAGAGATGCCGGGTTGACTAGCGATGGACATGCATACTGAGCAGGGTACTGGATACAACCCTTACTGTGGGGCCTGAGCCATTCTTGGTGAATAGGATCTGCCTTGAAGGGGCAGACTGCAGAACAAAATTTGACAGGTGGATGAGTTTGGGACACTCATCTCACTGGGAGAAATTTTCATCACTGAAACCTGAAAAATAAAATTCCTTCCACTGTAAAACTGTGCAATCATCCACATCAGAAGCCATATCCTATTACTGCACCACTTTCTCAACTGTCACTCTCCCTCTGGACTGTTGCCCTCCTCATCCAGCTCCGTTACCAGCATGGCCTGTTGTTCTCCAGCCCACACAGAGGCCTCGCCATGCTCCTCATGAGCCTGCGTGGTCAGGGGAGCCCTTCCATGCTGGCCACAGATCTGGGCACCCAAGAGTCAGGGAGAATCCATGGGTAATTCTTCACATGATACCCCAATGTGATCTTTCCATTCGCTCTCAGTACCCGCTAGGGAGGAAATATGTTATCTGTCAGTATTATAAAAAGGAGAAAAGATTTATAAAGGTTTGACATGAATGCTAAAAACTGTTTATGTTTCCTGGGGTTGTTTCCTGGGTTGGTCTCCCTTCAATCACCGGGCATAATGGCAATGATTTTGGAGTCTATAAAATGCGGCAGTCTGCAAAGACAACAGCTGTTGCACCCCCAGGTCCCTCATAGACCTCTTGTCAGCTGAAGACAGCTGCTCTAATTCAGACTGATACTTTCTTCTTTAGACTACTGAAATCGCCTCCTCATTGATCTTCTCCCTCCAGTCACTGCCTCCGCCAATCCATCCTCCACACTGCTGTCAGTATCTTTCTGCAATGCAAATGGGATGATATTTTATCTTTGCTTAAATACTCTGATAGCTTTCCATCACCCACAGGTTACGTTACTCATCAAATGTGGCCTTCAAGCCTTTCTCACTCTAGTCCCGTCAATCTCTCCAGGCGACTCAAGATGCCAGCTGCACTCTGACCCATGGTCCAGCTCTTTACTACGCCATGCACCTCCTTGTCTAGGTGTGCTCTCTATTCAAACTGGTTCCTCTGTGTGGAACACTTGCCCCCATTTTTTTTTAAACTAGTGAATACCTCCTCTGCCCTCAAGTCTCAGCTCAGCTTCTTCTTTCCTGGGACACCTCTTTCAAACGCTGGCAAGTAGAGATCCTCACTCACCTCTCTGCTCCCACCCACCTCCTACTTAGCTTTGTTGTGTACTCACCATTGTCTTAGACAGATTCTTGTCTACTCATTGTCCTTCTTGCCTCCAGAACTGATTCAGATACCCCAGCGCTATTCGATAGACCCTCCGTGAATCACTGAATAGAAGGGAATTATTGATCTTTAAGGTTTCCTAATAAAGAAATCTCTTCTCTGGGGGTTTATATAATTCTTCTTGGTAAGCGGCCCAATCCCCAGGTCTGAATGTGGAGGACCTCAGATTCATTCACCACTTCTCTATAAACATCTTGAATCAAATTATAGGACATCTGTAAATAAGTAGAAAACCTCAAGCTGAAATAGAATATAAAATAAAACATCATTCAGAAAAGTGCCTGTCATTGCTAAGTCTTGTTCCCTACCACATATACTGGCCACTTTTTAGATGTTAGTTCTGTTTTATGCATATATGTATGTGCAAAACAGATAAATCCTGGATGAACTAGCTGCAAATTGGACTTTACCAGCAGCCCCACATCTGATGTTCTATTACTGAGCCAGTCCTGGACATTGAAAATGTACTTAATGAGTCACTGAATTGGGTCTTGATTGCCTTTTTCCCCCTATTTTTATAGGAAGGCAGTGAAATCCAAGTTAAGGGTGCTTCAGATAATGGATGCATCTTGGCATTGAAATGAGGCCACATTCACCCATCCATGTCCAAGTTCATTCATTTAATCCACAGAAAAGCCACCAGGAAGGTCTGAGTCCAGATCTCCATTCTCTTTGTCTAACCATTAGAACCCACCTTCCCTTCAGCAAACAGTTCACAAGGCTGCAGCCACTGAACGAATCTGCCTCTTTTGCAGAACAGCAACAAGGCGTATAGCCAGTTTTTCAAAATACTCTCTCCAAAATGAGCTAAATTAAATTTAAAGCTTATTCCAAAACATGTTCCTTTCTACATTTATAAAAGAATGACTGCTTGGCAAGGCACTATTAAGAGAAAAGGGCAAAGTCTCCCCAAAGATTTTCAACTTTATTTTTTACACTAGTTAGAAAAGTGTTTGGAAAAGCAAATTGCAGTTTGGCTTTTTTTTTTATGTGTTGTGGATGGGAGCATTTGAGAAAATGTAATAATCATAGTGTTTCACTATCCCTTGAGACCAGTATTAAGTACTACCAGAATCTAATATCTCTTAAAATAGAAATAATGTACTTACAAGTTAATATAAGAGATATATTTATCTGTTCACTTAGAGAAAAAAATACTTCACATAAGCTCTCTATATAAACATATACTTTTGGCCTATTAGCATTTTGCATTAAAAATATTTATTTTAGGGAACTTTTATGTAATTACCAAACTGCCCAGAGTTAAGTAAATAGAGTCTCAATAATTGAATCCACATTTCTTCAAAACCTGTTATTTTAATGATAAATCTAGAGAATATTTTCTCTCCCTTTGCAGACAGAAGAGGGAATGATACATAATTATTCAAATTGTGTTTTGTGTTTTAACTGGTAAAGTTTGGGACACTGGGGTTTCCTTAAGTGAGTTAGATCGATAGAGGCTATGATCTGGTAGCTTGCTTCTGGCAATAGCCTATGTCAGGTGCCACAGAGGAGGCTAAATCCTGGTAATAGTAGAGACTGGCTTGTAATATGATACCATGAGGAGACAGCACTGTCTAAGGCACAGTAGTCGACAAAGCTTGGATTCTAACCTGTGTCTATCTGATAACAGCTTGCACTTACAGAGTATTAACCGTGTGCCAAGTACTATCTTAAATGCATTCATCCTCACAATCACCCCATGGGGTAGTTCCTATTATCGTCACCAGTAACAGATGGGGCACAGAGAGGTTCGGTAACTTTCCCAAGCTTTCGCTGAGAGTGAGGGGTTGAGGCACTTTTGCACTATTTGTACTTCAGCACTGCGCTGTGCTGGCCAGTGATTTCTTGTGAACCACAGAGCTGCTCAAGCCAACAAGAGGGGACAAGTGAGGGACAACGTGGTCTTTATCCACAGCAAAACAATAGCATTAGAGCACCCACTGTGAGCATCACTGAACACCTACTATGCACCTAGCACTGTGCTAAGTGTTAGGAATAAACAGATGCATCACACACAGTCCCTGCCCTCACAGATCTCGGTGTGGAAGGAGAAACAACCTCGTACATGATGCGTATGATGTGCGTTGTGATATGTGGCACTCCGATGGCAGATCTAAACGCTATGGACACACGGAGAAAACAGGCATTAATTTTCTGTTCTTCTGTCAAGGACAGTGGAAGGCAAAGTAATGCACTATGACTGAAAGCATTTGCTTTTGATAAAGTGGATATATAAATATCAAGCTGCCTCTCCCTCAGGCTCATGCCTCGGTCTGCATTGCACTGCTGACTTTGCTTTCTAAAGTGGAAGCAAGGAACTCCCCCACAGTAAATGGAATTGAAAAGATGTGAAGCACGGAACTCCTACCTCAGATGCTTTTTTGTTTCATTTGCCTTTGAAAACTGCACAGCTCATTACAGTGGAACTAATCATAGCTCCCATTACAATGAGGATGCTGGGGAAGACTTGACCTTTGCTTCAGCAAGTCTGTATATGATATTTACGTAGGAAAATAATCATGCTCTTGTGAGGAGACATGTGACCCCGGACAAAATTCAGAAGAGGGCAAAGTGTATTCTTCCCTTTGGGGGATCACTAGTCAGCATTGTGTCCCTGTCCTCCCAGGAGCGGATCTCTCCACCCTATGAAACCATCTGTACCTCGGCTTCTACACTGACATTTTCTGGTGTCCTTCTATGTCTCTGCCACTCCTTCCTTCTCAGCTTCCTCTCCGCCACCTGTCACGTTGGGGCCCCTCAAGGCAAGGTCCTTGGCCCTCTCTTCCAACTGAGCACCGTCTCCTTTGGCAGTTGACCCAGCCCGTGGCACCTGTTGCCCTAGAGACCCAGAAAATGCCTCTCCCCACTCTCAGCTCTAGGCAACTAGCTAGGATATCTCATGCATGTTTGCCCACATGCCCAAAGGTGAGTCAAAACCCTCTGTTTCTCAAATGAACCCTACTCTAGTGAAATGTACCCCTCTTTACTCAGCTGCCCAAGTTGGAGACCTGAGAATGACCCATTATTCCTCTTAATCTTTCACCTCATATTCAGCCAAACACAAAGTTTTACAGATTTTACCTGGAAAGAATATCTGGAATCTTCCCTATTCTCTTACTTCCACTAAGTCCTATTTCAAGGTGCCGTTATTTCTCATCAAGACTCCCAAAGTAAATTTCTACCTCTTCTTCTCGCCTCCCTTTAACCCATTTCTGCTGTTTATTTTTTTCAGTAGTTTTCTATTACTCCTTTATGCTGGTTTGTTAGTTTATACCAATTTTGGTCTTAACATGAAGGAGTAATGGAAAATTACTGGAAAAAAAAAAACAGCACAAGGGTGAGGGGATTAAGCAAAGAAAAAAAAGGAAGACTCATGGGCACAGACAAGAGTGTGGTAATTGCCAGAGGGAGGGGTTGGGGTAGGTCAAAGATGGTACAAGGGGATAAATGGAAGGAGACGACTTAGGGTGATAAACACACAATACAACGTACAGAAAAAGTTTGGTAGAATTGTATACCTGAAACCTGTATAATGTTATTAACCAATATCACCCCAATTAATTCAATTTTTTAAAAAAGACCAAAATTGGTAATATAAACTAACCAGTAAGGCCCTGTTTGGTGGCCTCCTTCCTCCCCGCCAGACTCATCTGGAGTTACCCTGCACTCTACTCTTCCACCTCTTCAACTACCCAGGCTTCGTTCAACTCGGAGCCTTTGCACGTGCTCCGCACTCTGCTCGGCATGCTGATCCCTACTCTTCATTAATTAACTTCCTACTCTTCCTTTGGTTCTCAGGTTAAATGCTGCTGGAGAAGCTTTTTCTAACCATCCAGACAACGTCAGCTTCCCCAACATCCCAGTTTTGCACTTAGGGTATACTCCCAGGATTATAATCAAATACTGGACTCACTATTCAACATCTATTTCCTTTTCTTTGATGTAAGCTCCACTATAGCAGCAACTATCTGCTACTTAGCCCACTCCAACACCAGAACACAAAGCTTGTTATGTAGTTGAAACTCAGTACATCTTTATAACACTAACTGCAGGAACTCTCTTTTGCCATGCTTCTCTAGAATTCTCTAGAATGATAAAGATCAACAGGTGATTTTTATATGTTCAAAGAAAATAAATAAGAATTTACATTGTCTGTTGGAATTTACAACTGACAAATGACTTAAACCTATAACTCAGTGAACCTAGAAGACTCTCATTGTACTTTGTTGCTACTTCCATAAAAGTTAAGAATAAAACAGAGTTTCATTGTGCTACTTGTCAATGCCTGTCATCAAAATGTATGGCTTTTTGGTTTCCAAACAAGTCATTACTCACTTTTCAACAGTGATGCATGGTGCCTTCACCAGAAAGCACTATTACTGTTTGTAGCCACCTGAACGGCAGGCAAAACGTACATTCCCGTGTGATCAGCAGCTGACTGACAAATGAGCTAAAGTGAAATGCCTTATACTCTAGATTTTTAAAGAAAGGTTAAATGTACATTTCTTATTTTTTAAAAAATTCCATGCCCCAGATTTCACTAGTAACTTCCAGGTAAGGCACCCCACAACAGTAGAGTGTGGGTTAGAGGGATTGGAAAGATGTTCAAACAGAGTGAGACAGCAGATGGTGTAATGGTCTGAGCACATGAGAACAGGGCAAATTCGAAACTCATTTCTGCGTGCCTGACATGCCCACCTGGCCCCTTTTAGTCAGTCTTGTTGTGTCAATCTTTAAATCAGGAACTTTGTCCCATGCAATACGCATCTTGCTTGGTCAAATGCAAGGTACATGTTTTAGCTAGCTACTCCTCTTTCCTCAGCCATTCACAACTGTGCATAATGTCTAAAATACATGTATTCAGAAACAAACAATTTAAAAATGACACACTGGGGCTACTGATCTTCTGCTTTTAGCACTTAGATTTGTAAAGGAACAGCAAGCATCACAGTGGCTTGCGAAGCTGTGCCTAAGCGATGATTGATTTCAGTTCTCAAAACTCCATTACTGCCTTAAAACCAAAGAGAACCTGGTGGATGCTCCACAAAACAACTCTAGAGTTATATTTAATGTTTCTGCCTCAGAACTAACATTGTTCTAGAATAAGTTCAGCCAAGTATTCACTTAGTGATTGCCCTGCCTTCAGAAAGAAATACCACTGTTGAGTTCTCAGAAGCTCTACCTCTTCTCTACTGAAGTTTTGAGTTAATATTTAGGATTTCCAAAATTTGACTGGCAAAGCTCAAGGTCCCATGCCCTCACACTGATGTCATTCACTTCTAATATTAGCAGCAGAGCAGCTCAGATTCACCTGGGAAAGAGGAGCTTTTATTTTGAGTCAAACAGGAGCACATACTAAAAATGAACACTCTGAGACTTCCTTCTTGTATACCTGACACAGATAAAATAGTGAAGCCCATACAATGAAACTGGTGTTTTGACTCAAACGGGAAAGAAATTCAATCTAATTGGAAATGTGATATGCATACAAAATTTTTAGGTAGCCTCAATTGTGCAAATGTGGGGGAATTAAGAAATAACATAGAAATCTAGAAAGCTGTTTTGCTGCGCAGTGTCACACAAGATCATAAATTCTTCATGAAAATTCCATTTGGTGAGATAAAGAAGGTTCCAAGGCATCTGTTACAGCCCAACATGATGTGTAAACTTGGCCATTATTTGGTGGTATAGCTACACAAACAAGCTTTTTATACAGGTGATACATGTTGTACTCTTTAGATCAAACACATCCAGTATTTGAGATCCTATCATCCAGCAGAGCTTAAATAGATGAGCATAGTTGGACAATTGCCACATCTCCAGTTAATATTGTGCAGACATAAGCATAGGCAGGAGGATGCAGATGTGCCATTTGCAATCATAAAAATTGTGTTGGAATCCATGCCCTGAATTGGAGGGAGCTGATTCCTCCTACCTTTTCCATCTGCAGAGTGAGAGGCATCATTATATGCTGAAAGAGCTTTATGAGGTAGGAGTCTCACAAAGATACACAGCCCTGGACAAAGTCAGGGTGATGGACTTGGAGATTAGATATGGCTCATGCACAGAAAATGCCTCTCACTTTAAAAACAACCACCTGAATATGGTAACCATTCCCTGTAGAGGCTGAAGATATTTTTTTAAAGGAGTTGAAGGAAATAAAACCATCCAGGCCCAATGTGGGAACCTATCACCACTACATCAATATTTGTCTGTGACTGAACTTTTCTTACAGTGCAAAATCTGCTAAGGCTTTCATTCCAGAAAAGCTGGCCTGGGTGTTTAAACAGCAGTGGCAAAAAAAAAAAAAAAAAAAAAGCAAGTCACGTTCAGTGCTTGCTACTTTGCAGTTTGATTTTGCTGACAATTCTCAAGTTGTTTCTCCATTTGGTCCTCCAAACCCATACATAGCAGAGTAACCATTCTCTTCCTGAGTCATTGTCATAGGAAAATAGGGCAGGCCTCCCACCTCAGATGCGGAGATATTGCTCAGTAAGTGCCCAGTTATGTGACTTGCCTTATTTGCGTTTGTAATAAAGATGTCTTGCTCTGTATAATTTTCTGCACCATATCCCTCCTCCCTGTGTTTCTCAAAATCACTGAAAGATATTAAAATGACAAAAAAAATTATTTTTTCTCCTTTTTACAGTTTTTTTATTGTTGTTCAATTACAGCTGTCCCTATTTTCCCCCCATTACTCTCCCCTGCCCTACCCACACCCACCTGCCACATTCAATCTTCCTCCCACCTTGTTGTCTTTGTCCTTGGGTACTTTATACATGTTCCTTGACTTGCCCCTTCCTCTTCTTTTCCTTGTTATCCTCTCCCCTCCCCTCTGGTCACTGTCAGCTTGTTCTTTATTTCCATGCCTTTGGTTCTGTTTTTACTTGCTTGTTTGTTTTGTCGATTGAGTTCTACTTATAGGTGAGATCATATGGTTTATTTGTCTTTCACCACCTGGCTTATTTCACTTAGCATAATGCTCTACAGATCATCCATACTGTCACAAAAGGTAGGAGTTCCTTCTTTCTTTCTGTTGCATAGTAATCCATTGTGTAAATGTACCACAGTTTTTTGATTCACTCATTTACTGATTGGCACTTATACTGTTTTCAACACTTGGCTATTGTAAATAATGCTGCTGTGAACATTGGGGTGCATAGGTTCTTTTAGATTGGTGTTTCAGGATCCTTAGGGTATAATCCCAGCAGTGGAATTGTTTGGTCAAAAGGCAGTTCCATTTTTAGTTTTTTGAGGAAATTCCAAACTGTTTTCCATGCTGGCTTTACCAGTCTGCATTCCCACCATCAGTGCACTAGGGTTCCCTTTTCTCCACAACCTCACCAACACTTGTTCATTGACTTGTTTATGATGGCCATTCTGACCTGTGTGGAGTAGTATCCCATTGGGGGGTTTAATTTGCATCTATCTGATGGCTAGTGATGTTGAGCATCCTTTCATACATCTCTGGGCCCTCTGTATGTCCTCCTTGGAGAAGCATCTATTCAGGTCCTTTGCCCATTTTTTAATTGGGTTGTTTGTCTTCCAGATGTGGAGTCGTGTGAGTTCTTTATATATTTTGGAGATCAAACCCTTGTCCTAGGTATCATTGGCAAATATATTTTCCCATATGGTTGGTTCCCTTTCCATTTTGCTGATGTTTTCTTTAGCCATGCAGAAGCTTTTTATTTTGATGAAGTCCATTTGTTTATTCTTTCCTTTATATCCCTTGCTCTAGGAGACATATTGGTGAAAATATTGCTGTGTGGAATATCTAGATTTTCCTGACTATGTTCTCCTCTAAGACTTTTATGGCGTCACAATTTTTATTTAAGTCTTTTATCCAACTGGAGTTTATTTTTGTGTGTGGTATAATATGGTGGTTGAGTTTCATTTTTTTGCATATAGCTGTCCAGCTCTCCCAACACCATTTGTTGAAGAGGCTAGTTTTACTCCATTTCATGCTCCTGCCCCTTTTGTCAAATATTAATTGACCATAGAGACTTCGGTTTATTTCTGAGTTTTCTGTTCTGTTCCATTGATCTCTGTGTCTGTTCTTATGCCAGTACCATGCTGTTTTGATTACTGTGGCCTTGTAATATAGTTTGATATCAGGTATTGTGATCCTTCCTACTTTGTTCTTCTTTCTCAAAATTGCTGAGGCTACTTGGGGTCATTTATGGTTCCATATAGATTTTAGAAATGTTTATTCTATATCTGTGAAATATGTCATTGGTATTTTTGACAGGGATTGCATTGAATCTATAAATTGCTTTGGGTAGTATGGATATTTTGATGATGTTAATTCTTTTAATCCATGCACATGGTATATGCTTCCATTTATTTGTGTCTTCCTTAATTTCTTTCTTTAATGTTGTGTAGTTATCTGAGTATTGGTCTTTTACCTCCTTGGTTAGGTTTATTCCTAGGTACTTTATAAAATGACAGGAAATTTCTTACCTAGATTTTTTTGCCCATGACATGCATATATATAGTTATGCAAATATAAGCCTGAGATGGTGGCCCCCTTCCCATGTACTCCCAAAGACCCTGTGCCTTGTTCCTCTCTGTATCCCCATGACCTGGGCATTGTCTGGAATGTGGTCACCTCTCCATAAATCTTTGCTGACTCATCAATGTTGAAAACTCCTCCTGGAAGACTCTTAATCACACACACACACACACACACACACACACACACACACACACATGTTTTAGGGTTTTTTGGTGTAGTCTTTTTTTTTATTCTCCTCACTACATAGCTTTGCTCTTAATGCCTATCCTTAAAATTGGTAGACTTTTAGACTAAAAGAAAGATCCTCTGGTTGCACACCCTGTAGTTTTGTAAGAAACTACTAAAAGAACAATTTTTTTAAAATCCTCATCTGAGGATATGTTTATTGATTTGAGAGAGAGAGGAAGAAAGTGGGAGAGAGAACAGAAACATCGATGTGGAAGAGAAACACTAATAGGCTGCCTCCTGTTGCCCCCTGACCAGGGATCAAACACACAGCTCTCTGGTGCATTGGATGATGCTCCAAGTGAGTGATCCACCCAGCCAGGATTAAAAGAACAATTTTTTTTACATACAATTATAATTTCAAAAAATAAAAATTAAAAATTAGAATGAATAAATAAAGGAACAATTTCTTATGCAAAGTACTTTCATGGGAGAGGTCCAGTTACTGTTAGTACAATAGTTCAAAATATTTTTCATACCCACCTTTATACGACAGTTTCCTTCCAGGAAGACATATCCAATTCATGTGGGAAAACTTAGCACTATGTCTGTGAGAGAGTGAGCAGGGACAGAAATACCAACAGTAGTTATGCCTTGCCTTTGTTCACTGTGTAACACTCTAGCATACATTACCACGTCCCCACCCCAGATGCTGGATGAATGGCACAGCCATTAATATCCCATCCTACTAATGAGAAATTGACCCCCACAGGAAGGAAGTGACTTCTCCAAGGTTACCTGGCTAGTTGTGACAATAGGATAGAAACCTGGGTTTTTCAGCTCTTTGCCATGCGATGCACTGTGGGCTATGTTATGAAATTAAATGTGTTGCTTGGGTGATTCTATAAACAAGAATAATAAGGGAAGAAATCGATGCAAAAACGAGAGCACTAATAACTAACTCTGAAGAAGCTACACTGTGGAAGACCTAGGGAGGACCTGGAGGAGCTGAGCTGGGCTGTAGTTGGAAAAGTGTGTGCTGTTTTGTTTGGGTCAGGGGAGGAAACTTGTGTTCTCGTAAGAGCATCTGATTATAAGCTATGGGATGTGAATACTTGAAGTATCAGGGGGATCACTTTGTAAAATATATAATTGTCTAAACACTATGCTGTATACCTGAAACAAATACAAAATAATATTGATTGTAAACTGTGATCGGAAAATGAAATTTAAACAAAAAGAAAAAAGAAAGGGATGCAATTTCCTCCTGTGTTTCAATTATTTAAGCTTCACCTCCCTATGAAATTCTATGAGGCATCTTCTCTCCGAGAATTCGATTTCTTCTCTGACGGCAGTTAGGCAGATGACAGGAAGATGGATTGGGTTGGGGTTTCCATGGACAAATACCTTATAATAAAGGCCGGAGTGCCTGGCTCTCTCCCTGTGCATTTCCTTTCCCTGATACACTTTCAGGGTCGAAAAGCAAAGGCGCTGATGAGGGAAAAAAGACTCATTTAAAAATGATTGTCTGACCTTCTTGTAATCAACTTTGTGCAACATTTTATTTTTAAAGAAATGTAATTTCATTTAAATAGCCTAAAGGATGTTGTATTTGTTCTAATAATCTTCACCCGTTAATAATAACACTTGGTTTTAGAAGTCAATTTGTCAGTTACTCAGCAACAAATATATATTCAGAGTCCACTGTGTGTGTGTGTCAGGCTCTGCTGATGAAGAATGAATAAACAATGCATGACTGGTTGATGAATGAGGTATAGATCTTGTCATCAAGGAACCCACGTTCCAGAAAGAGAAAGACAATTGGTAAACAAATTAATAAAAACTATCATCTGGGGCTGAAAACCTGTGTTTGGTGGGGACATCCGTTCCTGTGCTGAGCCTGAGCACAGTCTGACTTCCCTAAGGCTCAAGGGGAGATGAATGAGAACCTCCCCATGGCCACACAGCCCGGGTCTGGGGCTCATCCTCCCCCACAACTCCAGTCAGGCACAATATCATCAAAGTGAGATTAATATTCATGGTTAAATGTATACAGCATCACCTGAGTTCAAAACAGTGACCACATGTTGCTTTATTTTTATTCCAGGAATCTTGGAAAATCAGGACTCAGAGTTTCTTGCTTGGGTCTTGGTAAGTACTCCGCATGTCCCGTAGGGTGGGCTGGGAGGTGGGAGATTGGGGAGCATACCAGAGAGTGACTGGGGTGTAGGTCTAAGCTTAAAAGGACTTCATGACCAGCACTGCCCATTTCTCCTTCTGATCCTTTCCTGCCCAGCGCAGCAACCCCCTCTCTCTCACTCAAGGAGCCACTGCGTCCACGATGCCTTCGGGGGGCCCATCAGACAGAAAGAAATCAGATACAAAAGCACACTCTAGAGGAAGACTCACATGTTACTTCCCTTTAGTGAATGTGAGGGACCTTGTGGCCTCCATCTGTGTGCTCAGTTTTCCTGTAGCCTCATCTGCACTTTTTCTATCCTTATTTTCTCTTTGCCTAAATTTCTCACTTACTTGTCTCTATTGTTTTGTATTTTAGATTTGTATATACTTTCACAATATACCTTAAATACTTTAGGAATGAGTGATTTTATATATATATATATAAATTTGGGAGGAGGGTTTCTTGACTCCTATTGAATGAAAGTATGGAGACCAGGGAAGGGATGACAATGAATGAAAAAAAGATAGTGGCAGCTCATTCTGCCTCCTTGCACTGTATTTCAAAGATACTAAGGTTGTTGAGGCCTAAGTGTTCCTGATTCTTCCTCATGATCTGATTTGGGAGGTAAGGGTGGTCTCTGTTCACCATGAGTCTAAGGGACGTTGACTTGACTTGATTTAGAGCTCTAACCTTGTTACCGCTCACTTCTATTTTAAAGGAGATTCACTGTCAGGGAGAATCTAACCTTAGTTTTATAAGAATTAATAATTCTCATAATAATTATTCACTATCCATTATCGAAAGAAACTATAAACTACCTATAAATATAATAATTTAAGAAAATATAAATTAAGAAATATGGTAAAAAAAAAATCATTGACCAATTATCTCATAGAGTCAGGAGCTACAGCAAAGAATCATTTGGTCAAAAGGACATAAAAAATTCTGCCCTGGCTGATGTAGCTCAGTGGAGTGCCAGCCTGTGAACTAAAAGGTCACTGGTTCGATTCCCAGTCAGGGCACATGCCTGGGTTGCAGGCCAGGTCCCCAGTTGGGGGTGCACAAGAAGTAACCAATCGATATATCTCTCACACATCAGTGCTTCTCTCCCTCTGTTTCTACCTACTTTCCTTTATCTCTAAAAATAAATAAATAAAGGTTTTTTTTAAGTACATAAAAAATTCAACCGAAGGCCCTTAAGACTCTAAAAAATCTTAGGTATCTACGATGTGCTACATGTAAATGAGCCTCCAGAAGGCAGACAGCAGTTTTTTAGAAACCCCATGTGTTTGAGCTGTAGGGGTGAACTTTGGAACAGACGCTTCAGGCACAGAAGTCCTGATTTGAGCTTCAAGCTTCTCTGAGAGTCTGAACGCTTGTGATAAGACACTGCATGAAAAATAGGAGGAAACAAGGAAGTCTGAGGGTTGATTGGCTTCATTCAAAACAGGTAACAAAGCTTGACAGCTTGAATAAGCATTCTATAAGAGATTTTCTGAGCTACCTCTGTAAGCCAGAGGAGACGACAAAAAAAAAAAAAAAAAAAAAAAAAAAAAAAAAAAAAAAAAAAAAAAAAAAAAAAAAAAAAAAAAAAAAAAACCAACCCAAAAAGCTTCAGAGAAAGGAATAATGCACCTGCCTTAGATAATTTGTCAGGGTCTGCAGACCCCATCTGTCAAATGGAGGGGGAGCTGGGTTTACTGCTGTGGGCTTGGGATGTCAGCAAACAGCCCGTGTTCAACTGAAGCTTTGGAAACTAAGTATTAAATGTTCCAAACAATCCCAGAACTGTAAATGTCCTTTATTTAAATACTTGAAAAGCCATAATTAAAGCTAACGATTCTGACTTTCTTCTCTACCAGAAGACTGGCTGGGAACTTCTTGCCCTGCCAAGCTTTCTTTTGATAAACTAAAACCATGTGTAATTGAGAGCAAGCAGGTGAAGTAACCTGAGGATGAACTGAAAATACACCTGAAGAAACACAGCTCCGTCAAGGAGAGAAATCAGAGGAAAAAAATTAAGTGGCCAAACCCACCTGTGGGTTGCTGTGACTGGCCTGGTTTATAAATACACTGGCAACTGCTATTAAGACTCAAAGTCAGAGAAACTGATAGAAAAAAGAGTATATCCATCAAAGAGTGACTGAAAATCATCTCAGTCTAGTGGGAGGTGAGATCCTCTTCTCGGAGAGGAAGATTCGTTCATTCTGAGCAAACATTTAGGAAACCAGGGATTGTGCCGGTTATAGGGGACACCAAGATGAAAGCGGCAAGGACCTTGCTCTCAGAAGGCTCCCAGTGCAGCAGGAGTCAGACACGCAGAAACAGACATTGTGTTTGACAACACCGTAGTGGAGAGTCCAGGATGAACCAAGCACAAGGAAAGGCTCTTGGGGAATTTGGGACAGCTTCACGGGGCAGGTGCTGCACAGTTGAGACTTGAAGGGAGTCATCAAGCAGAGAAGGAGGTGGGAAAAGGGGGCGAAGAATTCCAGACAGAGTGAGCAATACGAGCAACGGCCCAGAGGGAGACTCCCCCGGAGCAGGAGGTACTTGGGGAAACACTGGTGTGTGCGCGAATATTGTGAACGCGAGGTGCTTGGGAACTTTAAGAGCTGAGCCTGGAAGGAAAGCTAGGCCTGATCGGGAGCCCTTGCTTGCCCCCCTAAGGCAGTCAGCTCTTGTCTTCTAGGTCTCTGGGTGCCTCCAAGTCCTAAGGTCCCAAGGTCTCAGGGAAAGCTTGGAGGATAAGCAACAGACGGTGCTCCACCGCTCTCCACACTCCTCCACCCATCAAAGTAGCTCTTTTTCTAAATGTAAATATAAATTTTTAAATGTAATAAGTAACAAATCACTATTTTTCAGAGTGGTTTTCAGTTCATAGCAAAACTGAACAAAAAGTACAGAAAGTTCCCCTTCTCCCACATACACACAGCTTCCCCCACTTAGGACATCGCGCACCAGAGTTGTACCCGGGTTACAATTGTACACTAACACATTACTATCTAGTCCCAGAGACTATGGTTTACATTAGCTGTATGTGTAACTCTTGGTGTTTTACATTCTATGGGTTGGGATAAATGTACTCGGCATATATTGACCCTTATATCATACCAAGTAGTTTCACTGTCCAGAAAATCCTCTGTGCTCTGCCCACTCATCTCTCCCTTCCCCATAACCCCTGGCAACCACGGATCCTCTTACTGTCTCCATAGTTTTGCATTTTGCAAAATGTCATATAGTTGGAACCATACAATATGTGGCTTTTTCAGGTTGGCTCCTTTCACTTAGTAATATGCAGTTCATTTTCCTCCATGTCTTTTCATGGTTTAATAGCTCCTTTTGTTTTAGTTCTTCACATCCCATTTTGAAGTGGGGTGGGGGGAGGTGGAATTCTGCCAAACAAAAGTTTAAAACTCTGCTCTAGTGTGTGAAAAACCATTTGAAAACTTGGATCAGGAGTAGGGCATGATCCAACATTTAGAATTGTTTTCTGGCAGTGATACAAAGGCTACATTAGAGGGGGAAGTGCTGAAACCAGGGATAGGCAGATGAATTAGGGGCCAGGTGATGAGGCAGTGGTGTTGAACATGGACCAGAAGGAGATGGTTATTTAGGAGGAAGAATAATCGGGACTTGGTGACCTTGGGTGCAGAATGAGAGGACTCCCAGAGCAGAGAAGGATGCCTGGGTTCCTGGACTGGGCATGGGGTGGATGAGATGAAATCTCAGGAGGGAATGCAGGAGGGAGCAGTCAGAGGAGGGAGGATTGGGAGAAGCGGGAGCTGTGTTGGGAAGTGGTGATCGGAGAGCCTGTAAACTTCTGCTTCAGATACCCAGAGGGAGCTTGGGGCAGGAAATAAAGACTCAGGAACTCCTAACCCAGGTGGTGGACCCTGGGTCGTCATTAAGATCACCTGCACAAACAGAGGACCGAGATATTTGCCCAGGGTTCGAACAGCGGCCTTGTGGAGTTTGCCAGATTCTATGTTCCCTGAGAGCAGAGATGGCCTGTTTTTTCTGCACCCCTATTGTGCCTATAGCAGATCACAATATCTGGTGAGTAGTAGGTGCTCAAAAATACTTACTGAATGAGTATCTGTATAGATGGGTCAATTGCTAAGGAGTGAAATAAAGCACACCAGGTAAGAGTGAAGATCTGGCAGATGGCAGACAACATGAATTGATGAGGTCCAGCCAATCCAATTCTTTGGTTTTCTTTGGCAGCATTTCAACTCAGAAACAGAGAAGGCCATGTGGAAGTGGAGGGTGGGGGAAGAGATAGAGATCAGCCCAACGTGAGGATTGTCCCCAGAGCAGGTCAGGGCCCAGGGGTCTGCCCCATTCACCATGCCATGGAGTGCATGGGTTGGCTCAGAGCCTTCTCAGCAGGGCCCTCACTCCTGCAGTTAACAAGAGGCAACTGCCCACACTGAGTGGCTCCACGTAGTCTGACATGAGGAGCAGGAGGCCTGTCTCATTCGTGCCATGGGAGGTGACACACCACAGTGGGCAGCTGTTCCTACACGTGCCTGAAATGGGCTGACTTTACCCCACACCATTCACTCTTGATGTGTGCGCTTCCCTCCCAATGAGAGGCTTTTGAGAAAAGGGGCATGTGGTGATTACTTTTATGTGTCATTTGACTGGGCCATGGCTGCGCCTGGAGAGTTGGTCAAGCATTATTCTGGGTGTGTCCCGAGGGTGCTTTTGGATGAGGGTGTTCTCAGGGTTGGCCTTGAAGTTCTCTGGAGCTGAAGTCCTAGGCAGGCATCTGTGGCAGTCAGACTGTGCTCAGTCCCCTTCCACTCAGCACCTGCCACCTGGACCCATCTTGCCTTATTTCCTTCCCTACCCAAGGGAACCTTCTAGAGCAAAAGCAGTGAATCATAAGAATAAACTGTGTGACTTCTTTCCAATGTGTTGCATATATGCAGAGTGTACTCCTGGCTCATCTTCCTCTGCCTTGGAGATGCTCTCGCTGCACTAAATATTTTGGCACTAGGAGCATCAAATACATGACTTTAAGTATGTAACATGGAGGTACTATTTTTGTGACACTCTTCATTACTGTCATTCTTACTACTGAAGCCAATGCAAACTAGCCACCTCCCCTATTATCACAACAATGTAACAACAACAACAACAACAGTATTTATAAAGTGCCTCCAAGACTCCTAAGAAACTATTTAATAAGTGCAGTTTCTTCCCTCAGAGAGTCTACTGATTTTTCTGCATAACAGAATCAGAACTATCTTAAAACCAAAATACTCACAGAATGTAAATGGTGTATGAATATCAAACATATAACAAGAGAATTTTAGGCTTGTTATTTTTCCTTGAAAGTCTACCTTGAGTAAATGCTGCAGTGCATACACATTAAAAAGGAACAGGCATTTGTATTTTTAAAAAATTGTTTTAAAATATTGCTTCTTCATTTTTCATACTTTCCTAGATAAAATCCTTCTTAAGAATTGCTGAGAACGTGGCTGCCTCTGAAGTATCAGTGGCTGCTGCCCACGCACCTTTGCCCTCTCTTGTGGAACGTGTTAGACTCAGCAGGGCGAGAACGTGAAGCCTGAGGCTACACAGTCAGAGCTGGGGCTCGGGGAAGGAACTTGAGAAAGCACAGGTGTCTACAACACCCTGTGTGCAAGTGCACACACACCTACACACATACATGTGCACACCCTTGATCGCCCTCAGTGTAGTAGTAAAGGGACAAATAACCTCTAGTGCTAACCTGGGTTTCAAAAGTGAAACAAACACCTGCAAAACGTTTCATTGAGTGTCAGGGGAGAGAAGATCCTCCATAGATCTGGATGTGGGCAATTTGCTGGAACTGATAACAATTCAAAAACAGGTACTCACATTTAGGAGAGGGAAAATTAGTTCTTGCAGTCACCAGCCCCTTTACAGATGAGAAAAAGAGGCATATACAAGGGAAATGTCCTTGACCAGTGGTAGAGACAGCAAAGCCCCCATCATCCCACCCTGGCCCCTCCACCAGCCAGCAGGTTCCTGCCCATCGCCTCCGGCCTCCAAGTCCCCATAGCCCCATGTCTCTCCACTTCTTCAGCCTCTTCCTCCAGACGTAAACAGCTGGGCCAGGCACATAAGCCCATTCCAGCTCTCACAATCATGATGTGCTCAGTGGTCAAATTCAGCCTGACTCCAGGGTGACAACTGGGTGAAAATGCCTGTACTTTAGAGGTAGTAAATATTAAAGCCTGAGGAACTTCTGGCATCACTCTCCGTTGTTAGGGTAGACGATGACCCATCAAAGTTCCACAGACAGAACGGCAGCCAGAATCTGTCTCGCGCCTGTGATCAAGTGTGCTTTCACTATAAGAGATTTCAAAGTAGGAGTGCCACTGAGTGCAGACCTTTCGCTTTTGTGTGGGTGCCCTGAATGAAGCACTGAACTCCCCGCCTTTCCCTCCTGCGCATACTGCCCTAGAGACCTCATGAAGTTCTGCCCTAGCTCCTGCACTCACAGAAGCAGCCTAAGGCATACCTTGTGTACACGCAAGTCTGTTCACACTGTGTGCCCAGAGTTTGCTAAAATTCTTTTGTGATAAAATTCTTTTCCTAAACCCTATGAAGCATAAAAACCCAAATGAAGTTTTTATAATCTCAATCAACAATTCGGCTGAACTCCTCTAGTAGTGAGGCTAAACATGAGGGGAGCAGTTGGGGTGAGTCCAGCCGGAGAGTGGGGCTGTGCCTCTGGTGTGCTTGGGTTAAGGGAGGACAGGTCTGCGGGGAGCCCCTTCTGGGAGGGCGGCGTAAATGCCTGAGGGGTGACCTGCTGCGGGTCAACACACTGAGGGAAGATGTGTGGAGATTCATACGTGTGCCTTAGAGGCCTTAGCTGCACAAAGTTAGGAGTAAAATCTCAATTCATTTTAGGTCTACTAAGTGTGGATCAATCAGAAGCCTTCTTGAATAAGTGAACTGAAAACCTAGCTCAAAGCAAAGCAGAAACATCCGCTTAAGCAAAACAGAAATTTCTAGGCTCACATAGAATTTCTGGGATCACACAGACTGTGGACACATATGGCTTGATCCAGGGATTAGACTATGAGCTCTGCAAGCTGGAAGGTTGGTTCCATTCTCAGGCCACGTGACCAGAGGGCTCCAGCAACTCCAAGCCTCATATCCCATTGGTTCTGATTGGTTTATATATCCATCCTGAACAAATCATTGAAGGACTTCAGCCAATCAAGACCCTCCTCTGAAACTGGGGGAGGGTTTAAATCCACCCAACCTCAGGATGCAGATTCCCAAGGGAAATTTAAAGTGTACTTGCCTAAAGAGCTCTGATATTCCTGGATCCTGAAATCCCTTCCCTTATTCTGACTTATCAGAGCCTTTTCTATGTCATTGGTAGCCACGGTTGAAAATGTACACTCTCCCAAACTTTTCTAAAGCATGAGGCCTGCTCAAAATTTGGAAGGTCAGATCATGTTTACCCCTGCTATCTCAGTTCATCTACTTGACAGATTTTCCCTCTGCAGGGTAAATATGCAGATTTGCCTATTTAATATACTCTCTTCTGTACATTTTTGTCATAATCCTGACAGATCAGTGAGACCTGAGTCTCATTTACAAATAAAAGCTTTGTCATAACACCTGGATGATGAAAATAAGCAAAGAAGGACCTCCATGAGAACAAAGCAGAAAGTATCCTCAATGCACATTTTACATTTGATAACTAATTGAAATGAGAGGAGGAAGAGGCTACCCAACATGTAATTATAGAGAGTGGGTGATGCGGTGATGAGCAGTAGCTAAACCAGAGCCGACAGTCTAACCATGGGGAACTCTTCAGGCTGAAGAGAAGGGAGGGGGAAGACAGACAGTCCTGCTTGGCTCTGCTGACAGGGACTCAAAACAAGCTTTCCGCAGGAGGACTTTGACCTGTTCCTTCTTAGTCTCCACCTCCCCTCGTGTATGTTTGCTACCTCCACCTCCCACTCTATGCTACCCTTTCCTTCTGCCCTTACTGAGCAGAAACTGCAGCACAACTCAGCCCAGCTGCTTTTGGCAATGATACCCATAACTACTGAGTGAGGAAAGGAGGCCGGACTGGTCCTGAGACATGGTTCTGGAAGTGACCCTCTTTCCGACTTTGTTACCTGTTACACCATTCCCAGAGTCAAGGCTGAGGAGCAGAACAGCACCCCGATCCCTGTCAGTACCTTCCTGGGTGGGCTGGTCAGCTACCCTTGCCCTGCCAGTGAATTTGCTGCCTTAGAGGGCAGAAACTGCAACTGCTTCTGTCTGTCTCTCCTGTAAAGCACGGAATCCAGCACTCTTCTCGTTGATGCACAGGGTCATCGATTGCACAAAGGTATTCCAGATGCTGTGCTGGGGAAGTGGGAGAAAAGATGCTCTAGTGCGCAGTGCCTGTCCTCACACAGCCTGCATGGGAGTGGGGGGTGGGTAGGGGAGAGCTGGCCTAACTGCCAGGCTGGTGCCCCAAGGGGACACCTTGCATTTATAACTCTTAGATTGACTTATTTCTTGCTGGATTCTCAGCTCAGAACACTTGCCTAGATTGGAGAAGGTACTCAATGTATGCTCATTTATGAAATGGATGAGTGAATGAATGAATGAATGAATGAACCACAATGTGACCAGTGCTCTGAGAGAAATATGAGATGCTATAGTAACACATACAAGCGCTGCCTCAGGTAGAGTTCGGGGGTGTCATGGAAGGCTTCCTGAAGGAAGAGAGATCTGAGCTGATTACTAGCAGGGTAGGAAGGAGATAGTTCAAAAAGTAAATGAACTAAAAACCAGTTGAACAATAACGTGATGGAGTTAGACAGACAGAGAGATAGAGGTAAGACACAGACATAACAGATCAGAAAGTGACTACCTTTTCTGGGGAGCAGGGAGAAACTTCAGAAGGCAGCAGGATTTTGAAGGATGCATAGGAATCTGTCAGGTTGATAAGACAAAGAAAGCCATGGGCAATTCTTTTTGTTGAATTTCCTACTTATTCTTCCCTCACATCCAGACTTGATCGTTGCTTTCCTGACCACTTGAACCCAGCTAGAGGGTTTCTGTTAGTCCCATCACAACCTTTCTTACTAGTGTGTAGCCCATGGGGCCCTGCACTGTAATTGCTTGAATGTTTTTCTTTCTTCTCTCACTAAACTGGGAGCTCCATTATTATCATCTGCCATTTTGACCCCACCATCTGGCACGGTTCTGGAAGAATGATAGGGACTCAATAAATATTTTCTAAATGAATTGATACATAAATTTCAGGAAGGGAACCTCTAAATTTGCATGGTCTGGAGAGGGAACTGTATGGGAAATGAAATAGTGACAGAAGGCTTTAGAAAGATTACAAAGAACCTTGAGGGCCATGCCACAAGGCTTGCAATTTATTGGTTTTGTGATTGGGAGTCTGAGATAGTTAACTCCAGGAGTCAGTTGACCAGATGTGTTTAAGGAAACTCATTCTGGTCACAGTGTTCACCAGTGCAGATGGCAAATTGGAGAGGACTGAGGATAGAGGCAAGAGAAGGGCAATATATGACTCAAATATTCTCACTTTTACAGCAGATTACAAGTAACAATTAATCAGTTGCTCACTACTTGTGAGCCCAGTTCATTATGTGGTGGACATGTAGAGAAAATCTATGCAGAATATACGACGTCTAGCACAAATAATTCCCCTCTTTTTATTTCAAAATGCTAAGCATGTAATTTGGTAATATAACAATATCACACTCAAGCACACCATATGACATGTTAGGTGAAATGTTCAAATTAAAACTATAAATTATTACACCCATATTTATTACCCTACCAACCACATTCAAGCAGGCATTACTTCTGCTGGACCCTGTGTATGGAGGCTGGGAGGGAAATGAGGATCGACCAAATTAAAGATAGGTAAAGAAGATACAAAAGGAAATATTCTAAAAGCATGAAATAAAAGTTCAGAAGAAAAGATCTAATATAGATGTCATCGCAGTAAATTGTAAAGTTTTAGAATTGGGTAAAAATAAAAGTGCTAGTTCCTACCTATGTTCTTTAAGGAAAAGGACAAAAGATAAATGGAAAATAAAGACATGGGCAAATACAAATCAGACAAGTATGGGAAAATAAAAGGAACTGAAGCAGAAGTGTAAAATTAATATTAAATAACCAAAGTAGAACCAGACAAGAAAAGCTACAATAATAGGAAGTGATGACCAATGGAGTAAGGTCCCAGGATGAAGCAGAAAATAGAACCCGGATAAGCAATGGAGAAAAAAATCTTGAATAGAAGGGACCTTCTTCCATGGTGACAAGAAAAGAGGAGGAAAAATGGTGTTGTCTTAGTTGTTTCCCTAACTCTGGTGCCAGTGCACACTCGGCAGACGCTTAGGAAGGTGGAGTGTCTGCATACCAGGAGGAGTTCTCGGGCAGCTGGACACCCACGGGGAGCTGGGCAGGACGTCATTCTCACCTGCTCTGGGGAGGTCGGTAGATCTGGTAGCAGAAAGTGGAGGGGGTTACTGTTTGTTTGCTTTTATGTTCTTTGCTGAGTTGCTCTGTGAAGGCGTGATTATCTGCTGGTGATGAAGGAAGAGGAGATGGGATTTGAGGATGAGAAAACTAGGGCAGGTTTGAAATCCAATAGTGGAGAAAAATGATTAAAAAACAGAAGGCTAGTGGTCTCTATGCATAATTAGAATAAACCGAGAATTTACAGTACATGGGTCTCAGCAGTCTGTGATTTTTCTCCAGCACAGCTCAGCATCTTGGTTATAGGTAATGAACACAATCAAATTCATTCAGATATGAATTTTTGCCAGGCAGGTGCAGTGAAGGAACAGTGAAGCAATGGAGTTGAGAAGAGGGCAAGAGAATCTTCTAAATGATGAACCATGTTATCCAGTCATCCTAACCTTTCTGGTTAAGAAAGGAACCACAAACAGAAACTAGATGGACTGGAGGAAAGTGAAGAGTTAGAGGCCAGAGAGTGTGAGGAAGGTGACTGCACAGGATCAGCCGGAGTGAGAGATTACAGCACTCGAGAGCTGACGACCAGACCTCCGACACGTGTGTTGAATCCGACTGAGGCGCACCTCCACCCCAGTTGTCTTGCGTGCATTTTTCATGGCACCTTTCTGGTCTTCTAGTTCCACCTGATCAGCATTTTTTACTGTTCCATCTAATAGTCCCCACCTGTCTTACAAACATCTCCTTATTTTTTTTTTCATTTTTTGAAAATTGAGTTCTATACTTGGGAGTTTGCAATATCCAGGGTGAGCTAAATGTATATAATTTCCTTACCAGTGTACCCTTAAGGAGGGTTGGCATTTTACTGAGGTGGCTGCTGTGTCACTCCTCCAGTTGACCCACCAGAGCTATGTGAGGGAGACAGCAGATCCTTAATTATGTCTGCTTAAGAGAGGAAACAGTGACACAGAAAATAAAAAAATGCATTTATGTTTGTGTTTAGAATGAATTTTGCATTTTTATTTTTAGAAGCCATAGACATGAAAACCTGGTAGTGGAAAATTGAGAGTTGCCCTGAGTTCATAAAACATGTTGGGAGAACATAATGACCTAGTAAACCATCTCTGACTAGGCTTTGGTTAAGCTTTTAAATCTCCAAGCTGAATTAATCATTCTACATGGTACCAGTGGGGGAAATCCCACCCTAAATCCATAACACTGATGTGTCTCACTTGTACCCTATTCTGTCAGGATTGGTGGTCCTTATAATCTTGTCCTAGAAAACAAGAGTGCTGATGCTCTTTTTATTCTGCCATTTTTTTATGTCCACTGGGCTATTTTTGCTAGTCATTTGCTGCCACTGGGATTTTTGCAGAAGTTTAATAGTACTCATAAAATGAAGGGCAAAGAGAGAATCTTAAAAGAATAGTCTGTAACCCTTTGTTTAGCCAGGGCTAAAGACTCCACAAGGCATTACAATTTCCAGTTTGAGGTGAAAGCCGTGTTCATTCTTTGCTGAATTGTTTTTTAATGTTTGGCCCTGAACTTCATGTCTCTCTTCCTACCACTCTGAGATTCCCATTATTTGGGGAGCTTGTAGGGGATTTGGGTCCATTCCAACAATGTTTTAATCACTGCCTTGACCAGTTTTCAACTCTGGCTGCCATTACCATCACATGGAGAGCTTTAAAAAAATACCTGTGCCTGGGCCCTTCCTCAGACTAACTAAACTGGAACCTCGGGCGGGAGAGGGCATCCGCTCCCAGACTTGAGGATCACTGGCCCAGACGAGGAGCACCAAACTCTGCTTTCTGGATCCCCAGTTGAGTTATTTGCTCACCAGATGGCTGAGTCTACCATGAAAGCTTTGAGCATTTGAGAGATGCTTCCCAGGCAGCTTGCAGAAGACACAGCCAGTGACCAGGGGACACAAACATTGGTGCCTAGTGCAAGAGGCAAGTGCCAGGTGGGGTCTTTATTCTTCATTTAGCTTGGTCTCCAATTAAAATCAAGAATCTTGCAGCAGTTTAAAATATTTTAGTCTATTCGTTAATCTCCACATATCACTTCAGAACAATCCATAATAAATAGTAAATATTTCCGTGCTTTGTTAAGATGGTGAGTTGGTTAGAATCTATGCATTATGATGTTGACTTAGGCTTTCACTGTGGTCTCTGGCAAAGTCATTTGTCTTCCTTTGAAATTTTCTGCTGCCTAAAATATCATCTCTTTGGAAGATAAGAAAGAAAATAACATGCAATGAGCACCTGTTGTGTGTTTAGTTCTATACTAGACACTGGGCATATACCTGCGATTTTCAACCAGTGTGCCACAAGACACACAGTGCTGTGCCACGGAGTTTTTAGAACATGCAATACCTGCCTATGTACTTGGGCCACTGACCTGTTTTCCTTCAAATTGTCAAATAAAGAAATGACAACATCCAACACAACAATAGCCATCTAGTGTGAATGAATCAAAATTATACCTATTCTTTGTCAGATCGGCAAAATGTATAATATCTTTTTGGTGTACCACAGAATTTTAGTAATTGGTTTATGTGTGCTATGAGATGAAAAAGGTTGAAAACCACTGATGCATACTATTAAAATCGTTAAGAGCACGGCTGTGGAGTCAGACCGCCTGGGCTCACATCACACCGGTCCAGCCACTCCCCAGCAAAAAACTCAAATCACAGAGTGCCCATGAGTTTCAAGTGAGATAATGCCTAGAAAGTGTGTAACACAGTGCCTGGCATCACTTAAGTTCTCAAAAAACTGTTGGCTGGCATCGTCATCATCACGTTAGTTCTCACAACAATACTGGAGCAGGTATCATGATCCACTTTTATTTTATTTTTTAAACCAAATTGCTGGTTATTTATTTCATTCTCTAGTTTGTTTGTTTTTTAATGTATTGGGGTGACAATTGGTTTGCAAAACCATACAAGTTTCAAGTGTACAACTCAATAAAACATCATCAGCACACTGCATTGTGCACCCGTCGCCCCCAAGCAAAGTCTCTTTCCCCACTTTGTCCACCTCCACCTCCTCCCACCCCCCCTTTCCCTCTGACTAGAGATGAGCTAAGTCTCAAAGAGGACTCTATTTATCCAAGGACATACTCAATTCATGTGTGTCTGAAAGAAAACTAAAAAAAATGCCTACCCTTCAGGGTTGTTGAAAATTAAGAGAAATAATTTTAGAATGCATTGCCTAGGACTTGAGGGACAGTTGACATGCAAAACAGAGATCTGGTCTGGGTGTTGGAGGGACAGTGATGAGCAAGACAGTTGGATTCCCCGTCCTTGTGGAGAGGAGGCTGACATCTCCACCCAACCTTCAGGAACCATGAGGTATGGTATGCACCAGATCTTTTGGTGGCACCTCCTTTCCTGGTTAACAGAAAGTTCTAATCCTTGGTAGTGAGTGGTCCCTAAGGTTCTTGCCTAATCATGAAATGATCAAAGATAGAATGTCCCCAGGCAAGTATCTCTGCTTTCCCAGGAGTAGAAGTTCCTTCTAGGAACACTCTCCTTTGTTTCCTGAGACCAGAGCCCCTGGTGCTAAAGAGCAGAAGTAACAAGGTGCTATTACCGCTGTAAGATGGAAAACGCAAGTATTATTCTGCTGTGATGACTCCATAGACCCACGCCAACCCCCAGCCATCCTCTGGAACATCCGTCACCATGTACACTGCTGTGGTGGCTGGTAGATACCCAAACCACTAACTCGTACAAAGGCCACAGATGTATTCATTCAGATTAACTCCTTTTCAAGCAATAAATTAATGAAAAGAAACGCAGGTAATAAAAGAATTTATCGAACATTACTTCTATGTTAATCATTCCCTCTCTGCGGTTCTTAAAATTCATTCATTCATAAAGCACTTAATAAATCCCTCCTATGTGCCAGGTTTTATGTAGTCTATGGGGATACAGAGATTATCACAGGATTTTAGAGGTTTTGAAAACGTCTTAGGAAGGCCTATCTTCTGTATTTGAGAGCAATGGAAATTATTGTTGACATAGAAATACAACTTTTATATTCTTTAATGTCTCTGGTTACCTAAATTTCTGAATAACTTTCTATACGGTATGTTAGGAAATTTCATCCATCCCCGTAAACTCAGGGCTATGTGGTATGTTGCCATCTGCCCGATGCCCGAGGCTGGCTGGGGACAGCAGTGCCAGACTAAGCTGCCAGGAGCTCTTCTGGACTTCTCCCTTGCACAGTTAATTTTTCAGTACAGTGTCAAATAGCGTTTCAAAGGAGAATGAGTCTGGGAAGAGTTTTAATTAAAGAGGATCTCCTAAGATTAATAATATACCAACATGGTTTTATGACTTAGTATTGCTCCATTTTCTTCTTCAATGTGAGAAATTTCTACACATAATTACTGAAAAGGGAAGGTCTCTATCTGTTAGATAGAAATAGAGAGTCTGTTCGTAAGAACAATCCATGCACAGTTCTATGGGAGATGCAAAAATACCCCATCTGTGTGATACAGTGATGAATTTTCCATTAGGAAAAAGATGTTGTAGTTTCCTGGTTGTTTTTTTTTTTAAGCTAAACTCATTAACAGTTGGTAGCCATCAAGCACAGATAAGATAAGTTAATCTCTATATGTAAATGTAGAAATCTACAGGAAAACAGGGGAACTGAGTTAATTTGGGAATTTTTTTAAATCTTTAGGTTTTTGCTAAATTATCCCTTATACAGTTCCCCAGTTTCTGGGGAATTAATTTCTCTACATTTCAAAAATTTTCTTGGGTCAAAGAGTATATGAATCATTGTGTACCCTTATTTTGAGTTATTAGTGATATTAAATAGTATAAACATCATAAAGCCCATAGCCCAAGGAGAATTTGAAAGGACTGTTGTAAAATATTTTTCATTCTTTTTTACAGTGTAATATCTTGTTTTCACTAAGAGTTTCTTTGCCTCAACATGGAATAAAAATTTCTTCACATATCCCGATAGTCCTGTGAGCACACACTGTTTTTTTACATACAGATATACCAGTGTTATTCAAAATTATTAGTTTGGGAAGAGTAACTCACTGAATCACCAAAAAATATATCCCTGCATAAAGATAAAAATTTGACCTGAACTTTCTAGAGATGAAAGTGTAAAGACTATGTTGACTTTCAAACTTCTTGACATCTGTGTTTGTCCTGAGAGTTCTTATTCACAGTAACTTACTATGAAAACATAAATCCAAAAAAGAAATAAGAACATATTTTTAAGTACATACTATGTTCCAAGACCTGTGCTAGGAGTTCACAGAAACAAAACAAAACAAAACAAAACTTTCAATCTTAAGGACAGATCCCATTTTAGAAGAAGATATTGAAAATATTTGAATTTGTTAAAAAAAAAAAACAGAAATTGCCACTTGGCCCTAGGGTCCCCTGGTAAGTGTCTGATTTTGTTATAACATCATGTCATTTCACCTACGTGTACCTTCTTTATGTGTGTTTTCCAAAGAACAAAATGAATCAGGCACATTAACGATGCGTGCTAGTTGTAAATGCTCCGGAAACTTCATTGTAAGAAATAATTTTCACGTGTAAATATCAGCACAAGAAAATATGAAGAATTTTGACAAACAAACTTAGGAAAATATACTTACAAAACAAAAACACTGCCTCTTTTTCATGTTCAAGAAGTAGGAAGAGCTATAATTTCTTGCAACCCTTGTTTATTGAATGGATTTCCCTGTGAAGTCATAAAGGATTCTTTTTTAAAACTTTGCTTTTTATTATAAAAGTAATAATACTTATTTCAAAAAACTAAAACACACCGAGAAGAAATATTCATCTAAGAATTTGGGGGCTCTATTTTATTTTAAATTTTCGTAAAAGGCTCAAGGTGTTGTTAAATCAATGCAGGAGTCACACCTACATAAGGAACTTTAAGGAGCTTAAGCCCTGGATTTAACTTACGGTGCATTATTAATTCAAATACCTACGCATGGAGAAAGGTTTGTTTCCTGGGAGAAGACGTAGGGCACTGAAATGTCCTTCCTATACTATGCCTCACAACAGCCTCTGCAGAGAAATATCCAGACTTGCAATTCTGCCTCATGCACAAAACTGCCTCTTCTAAACTCCCCCCATCCTTCACCCTACTTCCTTGTCTCTAAACTTTACTGATAAGATTAAAGAGAAAGAGAACAAAATGATTCCAGGAAGATTTGCCCTGAAACAAATCTTAAAACAAAATGGAGCTGGCAGCATCGCTTGGCACTTAAGCATATAAAATCTTCAATCAAAGAAAGAAGGAAAATATCAAATATTTGTACATTCTCTACAAGGATCATGAAGAACCTAATGTCAACACCAGCCAGTTAACCCTCAAACCTCGGGTCCAACTCTCCTCTGGTTTTTATGGGAGACCCAGCCAGCCAGCCAGCCAGCCAGGTCCACCCCGGCCTTGCCTAATCTAAAACCAAGCTCTCCTCTGCCACCACTGCTACTTGAGCACTGGTCCACCCTGCCCCAGATTCCTTTAATGACAACAAGCACATCCCATTATCGCCCAGTTCTTAGCCTTGGCTCCAGGTTTCTTAAGGATTTGAGAGCTTCATGCCCAGGATGGCTCTGTGCATGAGGTCTCTGGGCAAGACAAACTAAAACCTGTTCTTGGATTGAACTGGGAGGCTCTGGGAACAGGGAGGTGGCCTAGAGGACTGGGGGGAAGTAGATCCCCACAGATGGGGCAGTTTGGGGACAGGAA
>PVKU01000852.1:0-225636 GCA_004027475.1 Anoura caudifer
AAGTTCTTTATATATTTTGGAGATTAAACCCTTGTCTGAGGTATCATTGGCAAATATGTTTTCCCATACAGTTGGTTCTCTTTTTATTTTAATACTGTTTTCTTTAGCCATGCAGAAGCTTTTTATTTTGATGAGATCCCATTTGTTTATTCTTTCCTTTATGTCCCTTGCTTTAGGGGACATATCAGTAAAAATGTTGGTGTCTGAAATGTCTGAGATTTTCCTGACCACGTTCCCCTCTAGGACTTTAATGGTGTAACAGCTTTTATTTAAATCTTTTATCCACCTTGAATTTATTTTTGTGTATGGTATAAGTTGGTGTTCAAGTTTCATTTTTTTACATGTAGCTGTCCAGTTCTCCCACCACTACTTGTTGAAGAGGCTACTTTTACTCCATTTTATGTTGCTGCCTCCTTTGTCAAATATTAATTAACCATAGAGAATTGGGTTTACTTCTGGGCTTTCTATTCTATTCCACTGGTCCATGTGCCTGTTTTTGTTCCAGTACCAGGCTGTTTTGATTACAGTGGCCTTGTAATATAGTTTGATGTCAGGTATTGTGATCCCTCCTACTTTGCTCTTCTTTCTCAAAATTGCTGCAGCTATTCGAGGTCATTTATGGCTCCATATAAATTTTTGAAGTGTTTGTTTTATGTCTGTGAAATATGCCATTGGTAATTTAATAGGTATTGCATTGAATCTGTAAATTGCTTTGGGTAGTATGGACATTTTGATGATGTTAATTCTTCCAATCCATGAACATGGTATATGTTTCCATTTGTTAGTGTCTTCTTTGATTTCTTTCTTCAGTGTTGTGTAGTTTTTTGCGTACAGGTCTTTTACCTCTTTGGTTAGGTTTATTCCTAGGTATTTTATTTTTCTTTTTGCTATATCGAATGGGATTTTTTTTCTTGATTTCTGCTTCTGCTGTTTCATTGTTGGTATACAGAAATGCCTTCGATTTTTGGATATTGACTTTGTATCCAGCTGTTTGGCCAAATTCATTTACTAGGTCGAGCAGCTTTTTGGCCGAGTCTATAGGATTTTCTATGTACACTATCATGTCATCTGCAAATAATGATAGTTTTGTTTCTTCCTTTCCAATTTGGATGCCTTTTATTTCCTTTTCTTGTCTAATTGCTGTGGCCAATACTTCCAATAGTATATTGAATAGAAGTGGTAAAAGTGGACAACCTTGTCTTGTTCCTGATCTTAGTGGAAAAGATTTTAGTTTTTGCCCATTGAGTATGATGTTGGCTCTAGGTCTCCTATACATGGCCTTTATTATGTTGAGGAATCCTCCCTCCATTCCCATTTTGCCAAGTCTTTTTATCATAAACGGGTGCTGTACCTTATCAAATGCCTTTTCCACATCTACTGATGTGATCATGTGATTTTTGTCTTTGCTTTTGTTTATGTGATGTATTACATTTACTGATTTGCGTATGTTGAACCATCCTTGCATCCCTGGGATGAATCCCACTTGGTCATGATGTATGATCTTTTTAATGTATTGTTGGATGCGGTTTGCCAGTATTTTGTTGAGGATTTTAGCATCTATGTCCATCAGCAATATGGGCCTGATGTTTTCTTTTCTTGTTATGTCTTTATCTGATTTTGGGATTTATCAATATCTTTTTTAATTGTATTTTATTGATTATACTATTACAGTTTCCCAGTCACTTCTCCCTTGCCCTCCTCCACCCAGCACTCATCAGTCCCTCAGGCAGTCTCACACCATTGTTCATATCCCTGGGTCATGGATAGGTTCTTTGGCTACTCCAATTCCAATTCTATACTTTACTTTTTTGTGGCTATTTTATAACTACCTATTTGTACTTCTTAATCCTCTTCTCTTCACCAATTCCCCGATAACCCCTCCCATCCTGCAAACATCAAAATTTTCTCTGAATCTATGATTATGTCTTCATTCTTTGCTTAGTTTGTTTTTTAGAGTTAATTGTTGATAGATAAATATTTGTTGCCAATTTTATTGTTCATAGTTTTTATCTTCTTTTTCTTACATATGTCCCCGTGACATTTCATATAATAATGGTCTGGTGATGATGAACTCCTTTAGTTTTCTCTTTTCTGGGAAGCTCTTTTATGTGACCTTTGATTCTAAATGATATCTTTGCTGGGTAGAGGAATATTGGCTGCAGGTCTCCCTTTTTCATGACTTTGAATAGTTCTTGCCAATCCTAGCCTGGGAAATTTCTTTTGAGAAATCAGCTGACAGTCTTATGGGAACTTTGCTATGGGTAACTAAATGCTTTTTCTCTTCCTGCTTTTTTGCTAAGTCCCATCTCTGGGATAGGCTTTTTTCATTTGGTAGGCATCATGGTTAGCCAACAGTCCAAGACTGATGTCATAGCACTGTAGTCCTCATAACCATGAAAGGACTCCTTCTTTAGTAACTGACAAAAAACCGCAAGCAAGGTTTGATGAGCCTGGTTGGGGTGAGTTCTTCTACCTGAAGCTGTATGTCCTTTGATAGAATACTGTGGTTAGGCTTGAGTTACAAGTGGAATTAAGGGCAGGGGGTAAGCCCCACTCTATTCATATAGAATCAGTTTCTTCAAAAAAGCAGGTCTGTTACTGCCTGGAGCTGTCTAGGAACCAACTTTCCAGTTCCCTTAATAAATGTACACTTAATGAATGATGCTAAATCTAGATATAGTACTGAGATGGACATCCGTGGGTGGGTGGGGGAATCTTGTGAATGATTATTTCTTTTGAACAAGTAGTTTGAGGTGAAATCACTAGGTCAGTCATTATTATTAACATGTGTAAGTTTTTGCTGCAGATTGCTGCATTTCACTGCACTTCAAGTTATACCAAATTGTGTTCCCATCAGACAATAAGAGAATGTCACTATATTTCATCACCAGAATTGGCTTTTGTTATTCAAAAATTCTTTACCATTTACATTTCTAGAAAATGGAATTTTTGATTTAATTTGTACTTTTCTGATTACTAATGAGGCCTTTTATTCTTTTGAGAATTGTCAGTTTGTATATTTTGTTAATATATGTGTAAATTTCTACATTGATCTGTAATCAAAGAGTTGATTGTTTATTTAAGAAAATGGTAACAATTATCGGGGTGGTGCATACGATGGTTTAAAATCAGAAATCACCAGCAAGTCAAATTTAACACTTGCAAATAAATCTTCTATTGTTAAATGAAGCACTGATGATATCCTTGTAGGATAGCATCCATTTTCATACTAAATTAGTACTTTAAATCTGAACTTCATTGTTTTTATTTGTTTACTTGTTTTGACTCTTTGAGTTCTATAACAGCTATAATCATAGGTGTTTGTAGCAACTTTAACAGTGTGTATATTTTTGTTAAAATAATACTTCTATAAAAACTCCTACAGGTTGATAAGGAAAACACAAACAACCCACAAACTGGGCAAACAATATGAACAGGAAGTTCTCAGATGGGAAACCTTGAAATGTCTCCAATATTCACATAAAAAGATGCTTGATTTCTCTAGTAATCAAGGAGTAATCAGGGAAGTGTGAGTTTATTAACAGTAAGATACTATTTTACACATGTCAGTTTGGAAGAACATTTAAAAGCATGATCAATATCAGAAAACAGACAAGGTGAGCCAGGGACTTGGTGCTGTCCTCCAGTGGCAGAGGGTGCCTAGAGTCTGAACGAAGCTCCTTGTTGCAAGAGTGTCAGATGTCTTCTAGTCTATGGCTTATCTTTTGATTCTTCATTTATGGTATATTCAGTGCAGAAAATTTTTTATTTGCATACCAATCCTCTCATTTCTGGTTTGTATTTTTTAGGTATTCTGTATTTTCTTCCAGAAGTTTTAGTTTTGCTTTTTACATTTAAATCTTCAGCCTTCCTCAATCCTGACTGTACTGCAAGGAGAAGAATTTATTCTTGCCTTGCCTGGGAAATAATTGTACAAAGATTTGCAACTCCCTGATCCAACTGATTTCCCATTATCTTTCCTTTGCCCCACTGGGTCCTAACTTGGTTGCATTACTAGAAATTCAGCTACACTGAATGGATGTAGAAAGAGAAGTGCTGATGGGATGATTGAGAAGAAGATGGACAGGGCAATAAGCCCAGCAGATAGTGGTGGACCAGGTCCTGGAGTTAGCAGGGTATGGTCCAGAGCCAGGAGTTGGAGAGGAGGGAGAAAGAAAGGGAGAGAAACATGAATGTGTGGTTGCCTCTCACATGCCCCCTACTGGGAACCTGGCCCTCAACCCAGGCATGTGCCCTGACTGGGAATCAAACCTGTGACCCTTTGGACCCTTTGGTTCAATGGCCAGTGCTCAGTCCACTGAGCCACACCAGTCCAGGCTGAATTTGTGACATTTTAAATGGTCTTCATGTTATGTCTGAAAAACAAGTTGGACATTTTCTATTTGATTAATAACTTCATCTTAGTCTGTATTTAACGTATCTGGATTGCCCTTTTTAGATAAGTGATTTTTTCCCCACCTGTGAAAACATAAAGGCTTTACTTTCTCAAATATTTTTTAGATAAATAGAATGTGTTAGCAATGCTGCTACTATTATTGTTATAAATAAAAGTGAGAAAAAAATCTGTTACTCCTGACAGATTTTTCCTTTATCATTGATAGTATTTTGTCTATTCAGAAATTAAGCAAGGATACCTGTGGGCTCTGCTGAGATGTTTGCATACCTTTGCAATCATCATGGATTTGCACCATGTTTGGCTTTCTTGAGCTGAATTTGTTCATGAAGTTTGCCCTTAAAGGTGTGGGCATAGCAGATGCTTAGGACTTGGATAGTCTAACGGGTAAACCTCCAAGACTTAATTTTGAAGAATAATAATATGCTAATTATACTTTTTCCAGTTCTACATTTCTGGGGTGACAGTCCCATTTTTGTTACATTAACTCATAGAAACAATTATATACTTTGGGGCAATGTTCTCTAGGAAAAAAGGAATTTTGTTTTTTGGAATTGTAGTGTTAGAATTTTGTAGACTAGGAATCTTGGTGGCATGGCCAACTGCAGAGAACATCTTATTCACTGTATCACCTTACAGCCAAACCCATGTTTGGGTATTAACACATCAGTGTTTTAATTATTTAGTCAGGTTGGGTTGTATGATGCATGGTATGGTCTGTGTTGTGAATACCATTGGAACAGAAGGGACCACACTGTGCCTTTTCTGCTGAGTCCTGGCTCCCTGGGCTGACAGCACTAAACTGCTCCCAACAAGGTTCTGCCTTTTAATTAGACTTTCCTAAGTCCTTATTTCCTTACCAGTGGGGTCTAGTGGGCCAAAGTAAAGGTTTATTTTTATTTATTTTTTATTGATTTTAGAGAGAAAGAGGAAGAGGGGAGAGAGAGACAAACAAACAGAGGAGAGAGACAGAGATTTTGTTCCACTCATCTATAAATTCATTGGTTATTCTTATATGTGCCCTGACCAGGGGTCGAACCCACAGCCTTGGTGTATCAGGACAGTGCTCTTACCAATTGAGGTACCCTGCCAGGGCAAATAAAGGTTTTGTTGTTGTTGTTGTTGTTTTTAATCTAAGTACTATAGCCAAGAAAAGCCAGTCTTTGCCTAACTGCAAAGAAGAGTAGGGTATTCCAGGCTCCTGATGAATATCTTCAATCAGAAAGCCCCATTCTCTTTACTCCGCAGTGTTTACTTCCATCTCTGTGATGTTTATATCCTTCATTATTCCTTGTATATTCTCTATATTCTTCTCTTAGCTCTTTGTTTTGCTCATTTATTAAATTGCCAGTCCCCCCCCCCCACCTCCTTGTTCAAGTCTCTGTTGAATCTCACCTGGGTTATTGCAGTGAAACCCAACTGATCTCCCCACCTCATACCTCTCCTAATCCATCCTTTACATAACTGCCCAAGTAATCTTCCCAAAGCAGTGTTGGGATTCTGTTACTCCCCTGACTGAAAACACTTTAGTGCTTCCTTGATGCCTATGGAATAAAATAAAGCTCTTCTCTGCGGTCCTCAGAGCTTCCACTATCTGGGCTATGGTCCTCTCTACATTGTGGCCTGTAGTGTGCCCAGACTTTGTCCTTTTGCTCTTGATAGAATGTGCTTTCCCATCTTTGCCTATGGAAATGCCCAGTGTCCTACCTGCTTTGTGACACCTTCCTTGATGACCTTACACAGAAGAGTACGTATTTCATATTCATTCAGGAGTTTGCTTCTTACTCCTTCAGCAAACACTCTGTAAAGATGTGCAAGGGATATAAAGAATAATTAGATGCAGCCCCCTGTTCTCCATTAGTTTTGGAGCTAGTCATGCAAATGATGATTGGTAGTATAAAATGTTAAATTCTAAAATAGAAGTATTATGAAGTGCTGGGATCACACTGTACACAAAATACCTTGAAGGCAAGCCTTTTTTTGGTCCATTTTTTACTTAATGTTCTTTGTATCATGTAGGGTTTTTGGTAATCTTAGTTCCTCTTTTATTGAATGCATTTAGTAGTAAATTTCTCTTCTGCACTATTTCCTTGCAGTATTCCAATGACTTAGCTTTCTCTGATTACTATCCTTTTTTTAAATCATGCCTTCTTTTGTATCTCTCTTGGATACATCTAAGCAAGGAAAATATGACTCAGTTTAAACAAATACTTTTAATCAAACTTCACACATTATATTTCACTTTTGAAAACTTTCACTTATATTTCTTTTCAGGTCATTTATGTACAGAACAAACATAAACTCTTCTAACAATGGTTTTGTAGTGAAATGGATTGATTTACAATGGCATCACAACTACCAACAGCATAGTGTCTGGTAATGGGCAGGAGCTTAGCAATTCTAGCACAGATACTAGTAAGAGAAATTTTGCTGGCTTCTTATGCTGTTGCTTAAAGCTGACTTATTTAGAAGTTCCTACTAGAGTTTTCCTCACTCACCTGCCAAAATTTATTACTGTAGACAGCCATCCAAAGCATCATCAGGAGACTTGTCCAAAATGTCCACTCTGAACTGTTAAGCATTGGAATGCGGGCATTGCAAACTCTGGGGAGAATGAGCTCTGACTCTGATTAGCTATTCATTCATCTCTCTTCAGAGGACAACTGCAGATTTGCAGAATTTCCAGGTCACTGTCTTAAACTTGAACAGTGTTTCGCAAGACTCATATGGGCAACATTTACCATCTTCACTGTGTGCTCTGGCATCCAGCATAGTGCCTGGCATGTGAATAAAAGAGGAAATGTGGACCAAAAACCTGATTTAGCCTTTTATTGAGGCTCCGTTTCAGTCGGTGCCCAGGTTGTGAATAATTGTCTTAACTATGTATTGTGTGCAGCCAGCCTCCTACCATTTTCCATAGAAATGTGGCAGGCACAAACAGAAGATGAAGTTTAACAAAAGAAAAACAGTGCTAAGAATTAGCAGTATGCCATCTTCTTAGGAGGCAATTCCTTCCAAATCCTCCCTGTGTTTTTCAAGGTTGTTAGGATTTAGAAAACGAACATTATCTAATAAGCCTTCTGCAGGCTGAAAGGCTGTTCCATGCCCCTGCCTCTGCTGAGGTTGTACCGTCCTGGCAGTATGCGGCAGTGGATGAATGTCTGAGTCTCTCGCAAGTCAGCTGTGCATAGGGGCGGCTGGCAGGGACAGCAGTCTGGGGTTTGAGGGGTCAGATGAGGTTGCAAATGGTCCTTGTAAGTTTACAGCATCTAAATCTCACTCAATGTGCTCTTATGGGCGAGGTGGTTAAAAACTCTTGTTAGAGGATATTTTTTAAAGTTAAAAGAAAAAAGTATTTAGGAATTTTTCAATGAATAGCAAAGACTGATATAAACTTGCTTATGAATGCAGAAAACTTAAACCCAAGTGTTAAAATAGTGGTGACACAATGAATGTACAAAATTGTTTTCTTTTCAAACAAGGTAACTCTTCCTTAAAATTTCTTTCCATTCTTGTCATTCCCAAATAACTTTTATTTCTATTAGATTATTTCTAAGATATTAGAGTTTAAATCAAGGACATTCATTTTGTTGTAGGGTAATTTTATTTTTTGATCATTAGAGTGGAAGTTAAATTGGCTAATCAGAGATACTTAAATTTATTTTTTCCTCTCAAAGTGTATTCTCATGGAAGTTATATAATATTTATTAAGCTTATCTGGAGATATATGTAGTTGGTGTACTCTGTACCCTAAAGTAATGATTTTATATTCATATTAATTTTGCAGCACCAATGGAAAGCTATGATGAACCATAAAGCTACTCAAGGCACTACCTCTTTTTACAAAGTGATTTTATTTTGTTTTTTAAACTTTCTTGAGATTAATTGGTATATAATGTTATATAAGTTTAAGTTATACAAGTGATGATTTCCTACATTTACGTACATACTTCAAAATGTTTACCACAAAAAGGTTAGTTAATACATTCTTCACCTCCCGTAATTACCATTTTGCTGTTGTTATTGTGATGGTGAGAATTTTGAAGCTCTACGCCTATAGCAACTTTCACGTATACCATACAGTATTATTAACTACAGCCACCATGCTGTACATCTTATATCTTATAACTGAAAATTTGTGTGCTTTGATCAACATCTCCCCATATACCTACCCCCAGCCCCTGCAGTCACCGTTTTACGATGTTTCTGTGAATTGAATATTTTTAGATTCCACATAGAAGAGAGATTATACAGTACTTACCTTTCTTTGTGTTGTCATAAATACATTTATCACATTTTCTTTATCTATTCATCTGTGAACACTTAGGTTATTTCCATGTCTTGCTATTGAGATTAATATTGCAATAAGTATAGGATTACAGCTATCTCTTCGAAAATGCTGATTTCATTTCTTTTGAATATACAGAAATGAGATTATTGAATCATAATGTAGTTGTATTTTTAATTTTTTTAGGAGTCTCCATACTATTTTTCACAGTGGCTGTACCAATTTACATTTCCACTAACAATGCACCAATGCTTCATTTTCTCCATATCTTTATTAGCATTTATTATCTCTTATCTTTTTAATTACAGCCATTTTAACAGGTGTGAGGTGAAACTTATTGTGGTTTGATTTGCATTTCCCTTTGACTAATAATGTTGAATGCCTTTTCATGTACCTGCTGCCCATTTCTATGTTTTCTTTGAAGAACTATTAAAGTCCTCTGCCCATTTTTAAATTAGATTGTTTGTTTTCTTGCTACAGTGTGCCCTCTGTATCCTTGTGTTTCATGTCTATGGAATCAACCGGCCATGGATGGAAATATTTGGGGGGAAAAAGTTATGTTGTTGCCAACATGTACTATATAGTTATGCCTACAACTACATAGGCCTAACTATGTGCATATATTGAGTATCTCACTACTCAGATGGTTATGTCTGAACATATATAACCTTTCATTTTTCTTGTCATTATTTCCTAAACAATGCAGTATAATAACTAGTTAGATACATTTATGTTGTATTAGGTATTTTAAGTAATATAGAGATGTTTTAAAGTATATGGGAGGATATGCATAGGTTATATGCAAATACTATAATCATTTTATAAAAGGAACTTGAGCGTCTATAAGTTTTGGTGTTAGCAAAGGTCCTGGAACCAACCTCCAATGGTACTAAAACAGAATTATATTGAGTTGTATGATTCCATATTTATCTTAGAGACTAATCTCTTATCATACATATGATTTGCAAATACTTTCTTCATTCTCTAGGCTGCCTTTTCATTTTGTTGATTTTTTTTTCAGAAGCTTTGAGTTTGATGTAGTCTCACTTGTTAATTTTGGTTTTATTGTGCTTTTGGTGTGTATACAAAAAATCATTGCCAAGATAAGCTTTTTATCCATTTTGAGTAAATTTTTGTGAGTGGTGTAAGATAGGGGTCCAGTGTCATTATTTGATATGTGACTATCCAATTTTCCTACCCTTTATTAAGGAAACTGCCCTTTCCCCATTAAATATTTTTGGGCCTCTTGTCAAATATACTTGACTGTATAGGCTTGGATTTATTTCTAAGCTCTCAGTTCTGATCTATTGGTTTGTGTATCTGTTTTTATGTCAGTGCCACACTGTTTTGATTACTATAGTTTTGTAATATAGTTTGAAATCAGGACGTATGATGCTTCTAGATTTTTCTTTATCAAGATTTCTTTGGCTATTCAGAGTCTTTTGTACTTTCATATCAATTTTAGGATTTTTTTTTCTATTTCTGTGAAAAGGATGTGGTTTTAAAGTATAAATTTATAATAGGTGATCAGTGGTTTGTAGAATAAAGTATATTCAGCCACATTATTGTGCATAATTATAAGTGTAATTTATTTGCAGCTATGCCATATTTTACCACTACTCCTGTTTATTCAGAATGGAAAGTAAATGACTGCAGCTTTTAAATTTCCTAATTATTTCTCAAGTTGGAATAAATTGCTACTGATAAAACATATTCCTTCATCTGCAGAAACATTGGCTTTTGTTAAATGATTGCTATATGTGGATAATCAACTCTTCTTCAGCTATTCAAGCCTTATATTGAGTACTGAATACTTTGGGTTCCCCCCCAAAAGGAGGGATATGTTAGAAGTTAATTCTTTCCATTGAAGATAGTTTGAGGCTTTTCCATTTTTTTAAAAAACTTTATTCATTTTTAGGATTATACCATTTTAACAAACTTGTTCCAGTTTTTGTGTAGTCTCTTCTTAATTAGTTGTCTTCTTATAGAGCTTTTATTTGTTTATTTTACCTGTTTTCTGGGTCAAAGCCTCAGACCCTGAAAGACTGTGGTTCCCATTTTTTTGACAGCTTCATTGAGCCTTTTGTGCCAGCTGCTGGGTTTAAAGTCGATTTCTGCTCTCTAAGAGCTCAAGTTAAGTGCCAGAGACAGACAATAGAGTGATTTACTGTTCTGAAACAGGTGTTCTCTGATAGAGTGTGATAGAGCAACAGACAAGAGGGGTATCCCATTCAGCAAAGAGTAAACTGGGATCCTTTCTAGAGGAGTGGATGTTTATGATCTGTCCCTGGTGCGCAAAAATTGAATAGCTTTATTGTTTAAGTGAAGGTCATTATGTATTCTCACTTTCAAGTGAAAGCCAGAAACCTAGCTACTTCCTGGTAATCAATATAATATTTGTTTTTACTGATAATAACTGACATTTATAGCCTCTTAAGTTTTGTTGCTGCCATTTTAAACTTTATGTTGACTTTTGCACTGTATTGTTTTAATTTTGAACCAGTTCTTCATTGTATGTTTATTATCATTGTTTCTATCTTTTGTTGTCATTATTGAAGATTTTTAAATTTTCATTTATTTAACTTCACATTTATTAAATACCCATAATTTAATATTGCTTTGAAGTCAGACTAAGAGTATGTCCTTCATCTTGTCTTGCAGGGTTGTTTTTTTTTTTTTACAATTTCTTCCCTTAATATTTGTTATGCATATTCACTTGACATTTAAAGGTTTGTTTGTTCGTTTGTTTGTTTTGTGCCAGGTAAGAATGATACGTTTAGCTTCTGTCATAGGACCATAAATAACGAAAAAGACCCTTATTATTTTCTTTTTTTTCAACAGTGTTTATATAGCCCATTGTAGTAAGTTCAGCAATAGAGAATGTGTTTATCCCTTTTTTGGGAAGAGAAGGTTGGAAGAAAGCAGTGATCAGCAGGGTCAGTTGTCACAGTGGCTGAGTTAGTCAGGCTGATTTGCAACTTCTTAGTCTCAAAGCAACAGGAAGAACCAGGATCATGAAGGAAGTTCTCCCATCCACAAGGCAGCCCTGGAAAATGGTGCAAATGGAGCAACAGTAGCAACTGCGTCAGCAGCAGACACTTTTAGGGCCTAACACAGGACTCTCAGGAGGTATGCCAGGGGCTCGATCTTCACTTCCTGGAAAGATCTAGATTGTTACTGCTATATTTGACCTGTCTTGGTGGCAGAAATTTGAAACTCCATAGTATTTGATTGGCTGATTTTTTTTTTTTTTAACTTTCTAAAAAGTTTTTTTTAAAAAAAAAACTTTATAAAACTTTTTTTTTTTAAACTATCTAAAAACCTGGTAGGGAGAATTTTCCCCACAGTGTGTCATGGAGAGACTCCCTACTTGTAAGCGTGCCCTCCAAGCTACCCTGACTTATTACTTCTGTCCGCACTCTGCTATCAGAGTGCAGCAGCTCAGATGGTTACTACAGCTCTGGCCATCCCACATCTTTCACTAAATTGACTCCTGACCAGAAGAAGATCTCACTATCTCATTGTGGGGGCCATTGGGAAGGATGTACCCCTGGCTGTTTTGTTTTGATGTGTACACTATACGAAATACAAAATGCATTACAACTGTAGTATAAAAGCAGGCACTGTGAATTTCTATGTATATTGGAAAAGAGGGAGGGTTGGCAGCAGCTTAAACCACAGGATGGGGACTGAGGAGGGCAGAGCAGTAGCTTACTTCCTCTGCACATTTTGGTTGTTAGACTTGTGTCTGTGTCTAAGAGATGGCAAAAAAGTCAGTGCTCACTTTTGTATTTAGATATTAAAAATGATTTCAACCAAAAAGAAAAAATAAGGCTGAAAGAATTCCCTTACTTCAGCACCAGGGAGAGTAATTGGCAGTGGAAGGATGGGCAACAACCACTTCAGGAGTGATGGGGATATGAGGCTGTGGGAACTTTAAGCAGCTCTCCCAAGGAATTGCCTGGAGGCTTTACATCTTTTCTTCTGCTTTTACCAAACTCATATTTTTGAGACTTTCGAGAAAGCTTCACAAAAGTTCTCCAACTTCAAGATTGCCTGTTGGTAAATTTATTTCATCTTAATTTAAAGAAGGATTTTATGTGAACCTAGAAGTGCAATCTTATAGCAAATCAGAAGATTTGAGAATTTATAGTTAAAAGTTAGGCCTTTCTAACTACAGAATAAATTGGTGAGAAAATAAATGTTTTGTAGATTTGTAGAAAACCCACTTCTTAAATCCTGATGGAGGTCTTACTTAACCTGAGGGTGTATATCATCAGGGAAGAGTAAAATAGGCAGTAAAATAAGCTCTTCCCAAGTATAAAGAACAGATGTTTGCTTTTCACACATGTACTATAAATATAGCTTGCTTGCTAACTGTGACTGAAGATCAGAAAGCTTCATGGGCAGCCATGTGGATGCTGGGATTGCTAACTATTGGATCTCTGAGAAAATGAAAATGAAATCCCATCTTCTGTTTCTTATTCATTCCACCCTGTGTCCATGGGGATGCAATATTTGTGAAAGAATCAATTATCCATTTGTTAGAGGAGCCTTACAAAGCATACGTTAGCAGGTTGATTTTTAAGGTTCACTGTTGGGGGACCGATAGCTTAAGTTGGGATGATGAGGAGCATCAGGGGAAAAGAAGTTGCCACAAAGAACAACATTAAAAGCAACTTTTGAAATGATCGTAAATTTATTCCTAATTGAAGAGCTGATATAATCTATACTGAGTGTATTTATTTCAAGCATTTACATTAGGTAATTGATTATCACATGAGGAGTACATGTTGGTAATTTTGCCTTTTCTTTAAGTATAAGATCTGGAGACTACCTGTAGTGGACTTGGATTTAGAAGGTATATGCAAGTCCTTGCCCCCTCCTGCTTTCTTGGGCTTCTTTTTTTCGTTCCATTAAGGAAACATTTTTGTATGTTCTATAGTGTCAGCTTGCCATTATTGATTTTTGAACAAACTCACTTATATTGTTCAGGATTCCAAACATGTCTCCATTAGGAATAAAATTGTAGCTAATGGAAAACACAGCTGAGAACATTTTTTCTGTGGTCTTTTTTCCTCTGGTGTCTTACCCTTATCTATGTCTACCCTAGTATCCCATTTTGGTAAATACACCCCTAAATTATATGTACAAGACAGGGCATTTGAAAAAAAAAATCAGTGGTGAAGAAAGACAAAATCTTGCAATCTAGTTTTTTCTTACACTCTTTCTCTTTTTTCCTGTTTCTTTTTCTATTGTTATTGTTTATTTCTAGTATATAGAAATGGCAGATACATATGTAAGACATTTGTTTCTATTTCTGAGAGGAATGATTTTGTATCATTGACAGCTGTAATACTGAAATCCAGTTATTTATTTGTTCTTCATTAAATGTTATGTAACTGTTACTTAGCAGTCAAGATTTATTTTGGTTTCTTTTTGTTTTTAGATTGATGAATTTGCTACATGATTATTTTAAAAATATTTATCTTTTGATTACAAACAAAATAAATACTTGTTTTAGAAAATTAGCAAAACATAAAATAGAACCACCTAAATAATATCTCAGCCCTAGATATAACCAATGCTGATATTTTGGAGTATGTACTTCTAGTCACCTGTATTATATATAAATACCTGTGAATATTAGTACTTATCAACACTGAGTTGTACTTAGCCTGAGTTAGCTGAATTGTGAGATTTAGGGGCACAGTCCTCCAGGCTGCCAACCCTACTAAAAACTTCTAACACCAACTGCAAGTTCTGGGGGTTCCCAAATTTGCCCTCATGTTTGATGATAAGCTAAAGGACTCATAGAACTCACTTAAAGCTATTATACAGGGGTAGACAAAAAGTAGATTTACCGTTGTGAGTATGTGAAACACAGAGTTTATTCTTGTATTATTTATTTATTGTAAGTTACTGTATTGTTTGTATTTTTTGTCTTATTATGCATGTTATTATTTTATATCCTTACTTACAATTTATCTTTTGGGTAATGATGGCTGGTAATTTACCTACTTTTGCCCACACCTGTATTCATGATTATGGTTTATTTACAGGGAAAGGTTTATTTATAGGTTGAAAAGTCAGCCATAGGAAGACATACATAGGGCAGAGCCTGGCATGGTTCTAAAAGTGACACTTCCGTGGTATTCGGGACATTTTACCCTCCTGGCGTATGTGTGCTCAGAAGCTCACCTTGGGGTCCTGGGTTTTTATTGGGGCTCTTTTATGTAGTCATGATTGATTGATGGTTTTTCCACATTGTTGATGTCAGTTTTCAAGTTGACTGATGCCCTGTGACCCAAAGACTTGATCCCAAATCATAGGCTTGGTCTTTCTGGCATGGCCAGCCCCCATATCAGGTGTAACAGACCCCTGCCTTTAATGAAGACATCTCTATCATGTATGTTGGTGTGACAGATTGTCTCCCAGAAGCCAAGGGAAAAGGCTAGGCCTCTGTTTGGGCAATGACAAATTCTCTTATGCATAAAACTCTTAATAACAAACATAATTTATTTTGTATTTGTTCTTTTAATTATCATTTAGATTCCTTGCTTTTAGAAAATAAGATAATTTCCATTTTTCAGTGTCTTGCAGAAGAAACCTGCTGTGAAAAGCATCTTTGTAAAATAATTTTTTCCTTGGGTATAATAGGCAATATATATTTTAAAGAATTTTGATTTGCTTTGTGAAATGATACTCTGGAAAGTTTTACGAAATTTGAATTCCTACCAGCAGTGTAAGAGGAGTATCTACCTTTGTACTTCCTTGGCAAAACTAGGTACTTAAAACATTTTTTCTGATTCCATAGGCAAAACATGTTTTAGTTTTCATGTATTTGTTATTACAGAGGTTTGCTCTTGTTCTCATTTACCTACAATTTATAGTATTTATTTTGTGAGTTAACTGTTTATGAGTAAAAAATCCAAATTTCTTTAGAAACTGAAGAAAATTTAAAATATACAGTAAGTTGCAAAATTGTTTGCAATGCACATGACAGGGGGTAAATATCCCTAATCTATGATAATCTCTTGTGAATCAACTTTAAAATTATGGACACTCCAGTAGTGAAACAGTCTTTTTCTCTGTGTCGAGGTCTAGAACTAATAGTTTAGAATTGCAGTTTTTACTGATGTAATAGCTAGCTTTTTTCTTCAATTCTATTTGAAGTGGCCCAAGAAATACAAAGTATTGGTACTTTCACTTTGAAATAGGTAAAGAAAGGAAGTGGTAAATGAACATGTGCTAAATACCCTATCTTCTGAATGAGCCAGTTAATACAATTGTGTTGATTTTGGGGGGAGACATAATTCAACTATAACTTATAATAACTTAAAGATAATCATTAATAAGATAAAAATAGAATGAACAAAACTAAAATTTTCCTACATAGACAAGAGAAAACAATTTTAGTAATATAGCAAAAGAATAACAATGAAAAGGGAAAACATGATTCTAAAATGTATAAATAATGTAGCAACCAAGGTAATACTAACAAGGACAGATAACTTGTTACTAAAAGAAAAATTGTCTCAGCTTTGAAGAACTTGTATCTCATAAGATGATGGAAGTAAAAAACAAAGATGTGAGCAAAAGTGGACTATGAAAAGCCAATCAAAAGCTATACCTGTCAGCAATAAAAGTGAGAGAAAAAGTAAAGCTTAAGGCAAAGAGCATTAACTAGCAGAAGATATATTATATTGATCGCATTTACAAGTTAAAAGGGATATATATATATATGCTTTGATGTGCCAAATTGTAAGGCATCTAATATCCAGCCAAAGTTGGACATTCAAGGAGAAGTAGGCAAATTACTATTATAGTGGGAAGATTTTGAAATATGTTGCTATCAGTTTTTGAGAGATTAAATGATACATAGAAATTAAATAATGCAAATAACATGATTAAAATATGTATATTTTGAGGTCAAATAGAGAATAGGAAAGGATGATAGCTTAGGTTTCAAAGAGAAATCAGTGAATTTCTAAAAATAGGTATACAAACCACATTCTCTGAATGTTATTATAGTGACACTAGAGTTTATTAATAACTAGATAGGTAAGCAAATAATGCTGTCACCAACCTTAGAAATGAAATAAAATAAAATGTTACTTTACTCAAAGAGGAAATAATTACTGCATTTGACATAATTTTCTGGTCTCCAGTTTACGGCCAATGGTATACTCAAAGGAAAATGTGAAACACTATTATATTATGATTAACAGATGAACAATTATAATTAACAGGTACTGTGTATATTAATGTGAGGAAGAGTGAGGTCAACAATACTGTTCTAAGACTTAAAGGGAAAATTAATATTTATTAAGAATAAAAAAAGAAAGAATAGAAACAAATTAGAAAACATTAAAAAGTATGGCAGATTGATTGATGAAGTCCTCTATAAAAGACTCTACAACTGATGACTACTTGATAAAAGTAATCAAAGAAAAAAAGGAATAAAGTATTTGAATACCTGTAAGATACTGCTATGTAATTTGTATAAATGAAATTGAAAAATTAATAGCACTTACCTCATAGAATTGCTATGAGGATTAAAAGATATGTATAAATCTCATGGAATAAAGCCTGATGCATAATAATCATATGGTAAATATTAACTAAGTAGTAGTATTACTACATATCAGAATAAAATTAATACATTAGTATTATTAAAATATTAAATGAACAATAAAGTAAAATAAAGATATTTTTATCACTAAGAATTTGAAATGCACTGTTTTCTAGGAAAATATAAATGTCCATAATAAAATTAGAGCATTTGACAATCATGGGAAAGAACATAATCTAAGGAATAAACCCATTGAAGTTCTTGATCCTAGAAATTTACATGGGCAGATTCTTTTTTATTTTCTTTAAAGAATTTTAATGTTTATTTTTATTGTGAAATATAATTTTAAAAAGTAGATAAAATGTGCAGTGGAACGGCTATAGAGCAAACAATCATGTAACTACTACTCCATTAAGAGTAGACTGTGCGATCCTCCTTCTCACAATTCCCTTACAGAATCCCACTGTACTCAACTTTATAGTACAGGAATAATTGCCTAGCTTTTTTTTTTTTTTCATTTTACACCCTGTATGTGTACCCACTGTGCACTATACTGTAGTTTTGTCTCTTTTTGTATGTTTTATTAAAGGGATTATACATATCAGAAATGAGAAAAGGATGCTCACTATCATTGCTACTCCCAGAATAAAACAAAATGCCAGACCTCTGAAGGGAAAAGTATAAAACTTTTATTTTAAGATGCTAAAGAAGGCCTGAATAAATGGAGAAATGCTTTGTTTATGGGTTAGAAGAATCAATATTGTAGGTATATCAAAGAGAATACTTTCAACATTTCTTTTTTTTTATTTTAATTGTCGTTCAAGTACAGTTTTCTGCCCTTTACCCCCACCCCAGCCTACCGCGTACCCATCCCCACCTCCCTCCCAGCTCCACCCATCCTTGTTAATTTTCCATGTGTCCTTTATACTAGTTCCTTCAAACCCTCCCTCCTATCCCCTGAAATTCACTCCCCTCTCCCCTCTGGTCACTGTTAGCCTGTTCTCAAATTCAGTATCTTTGGTTACATCTTGCTTGTTTGTTTTGTTGCTTAGATTCCTGTTAAAGGTGAGATCATATGGTACTTGTCTTTCACCGCCTGGCTTACTTTGCTTAACATAATGCTTTCCAGCTACATCCATGCTGTTGCAAAGTGTAGAAGCTCCTTCTTTCTTTCTGCTGCATAGAATTCCATTGTGTAAATGTACCATAGTTTTTTGATCCACTCATTTGCTGATGGTCATCTAGGTTGCTTCCACCAGTTGGCTATTGTAAATTGTGTGCTATAACATTGGGGTGCATAGGTTCATTTGAATTGGTGTTTTAGGGTTCTTAGGATATAATCCTAGCAGTGGAATTTCTGGGTACAAATGGAGATCCACTTTTAGTTTTCTGAGAAAATTCCATTCTGTTTTCCATACTGGTTGCGCCAGTCTGCAGTCCCACCAACAGTGCACTACGGATCCCTTTTCTCCACAATCTCACCAACACTGGTTTGTTGCTTTGTTTATGATGGGCATTCTGACTGATGTGAAGTGGTATTTCATTGTGGTTTTAATTTGTATCTCTCTGATAGCTAGCAATACTTAGCATGTTTTCATGTGCCTCTGGAAAACTCTGTATGTCTTCCTTGAAGAACTGTCTGTTCAAGTCCTTTGCCCATTTTTTAATTGGGTTGCTTGTCTTCTTAAGAGTGAAGTTGTGTAAGTTCTTTATATATTTTGGAGATTAAACCCTTGACTGAGGTGTCATTGATAAATATGTTTTCCCATATGGTTGGTTCTCTTTTTATTTTGATATTGTTTTCCTTAGCCATGCAGAAACTTTTTATTTTGATGAGATCCCATTTATTTATTTTTTCCTTTATGTCCCTTGCTCTAGAGGACATATCAGTGAAAATATTGCTGTGTGAAATATCTGAGATTTCCTGCCTATGTTCTCTACTAGGACTTTAATGGTGTCATGACTTAAATTTAAATCTTTTATTCACCTTGAATTTATTTTTGTGTATGGTGGTGTAAGTTGTTGCTCAAGTGTCATTTTTTTTTTGCATGTAGCTGTCCCATTCTCCCAACACCATTTGTTGAAGAGGCTATTTTTACTCCATTTTATGTTGCTGCCCCCTTTGTAGAATATTAACTAATGGTGGAGACTTGGGATTATTTCTGGGCTCTGTATTCTGTTCCATTTGTCTATGGTATGCCAGTACCAGGCTGTTTGATTACACTGACCTTGTAATACAGTTTGGTATCAGGTATTATGATCCCTCCTACTTTGCTCTTCTTTCTCAAAATTGCAGCAGCTATTCGGGGTCGTTTATGGTTCCATATAAATCTCTAAAGTGTTTGTTCTATGTCTATGAAATATGCCATTGGTACTTTAATTGGTATTGCATTGAATCTGTAAATTGCTTTGGGTAGTATGGACATTTTGATTATGTTAATTCTTCCAACCCATGAAAACAGTGTATGTTTCCATTTGTTTGTGTCTTCCCTGATTTCTTTCTTTAGTGTTGTGTATTTTTTTGAGTACAGTTCTTTTACCTCTTTGGTTAGGTTTATTCCTAGGTATTTTATTTTTCTTGTTGCTCTATCAAATGGGATTTTTTTCTTGATTTTTGCTTCTGCGATTTCATTGTTGGTATAAAAAATGCCTTTGATTTCTGGATACTGACTTTGTATCCGGCTGTTAGGCCAAATTCATTTATTAGGTTGAGCAGCTTTTTGGCTGAGTGTATAGGATTTTCTATGTATACTATCATGTCATCTGTAAACAATGATAGTTTTGTTTCTTCCTTTCCAATTTGGATGCCTTTTATTTCTTTTTCTTGTCTGATTGCTGTAGCTAAAACTTCTAATACTGTGTTTAATAGAAGTGGTGAAAGTGGGCAGCCTTCTCTTTTTCCTGATCTTAGTGGAAAAGATTTTAGTTTTTGCCCATTCAGTATGATGTTGGCTGTAGGTGTCTTATATATGGCCTTTATTATATTGAGGAATGCTCCCTCAATTCCCACTTTGCTGAGTGTTTTTATCGTAAATGGGTGGTGTACCTTATGAAATGCTTTTTGTAAATCTATTATATGATCATGTGATCTTTGTCTTTGCTTTTGTTTATGTGATGTATTACATGTATTGATTTTCTAATATTGTACCATCCTTCCATCCCTGGGATGAATCCCACTTGGTTGTGGTTTATGATGTTTTTAACGTATCGTTGGATGCTGTTTGCCAATATTTTGTTGAGAATTTTAGGGTCTATTTTCATCAGCGATATTGGCCTGAAGATTTCCTTATTTGTTGTCTTTATCTGGTTTTGGGATTAGGATGATGCTTGCTTCATAAAATGAGTTCAACAGTCATTCTTTTTCTTGGATTTTTCGGAATAGTCTGTGGAGGATAGGGGTTAGGTCTTTCTTAAATGCTTTGTAGAATTCTCCTGTGAAACCATCTGGTCCAGCACTTTTGTGTGTTGGGAGTTTTTTCATTGCTGCTTTAATTTAGTCAGCTGTTATTGGTCTGTTCAGGCTTTCTGCTTCCTCTTCATTGAGTTGTGGAAGATTATCTTTTTCTAGAAATTTGTCCATTTCACATCGGTTTTCAAATTTCTTGGCATACAGTTCTTCTTAGTAATTTCTTGCAATTGTTTGTATTTCTGTGGTATCAGTTGTAATCTTTCCTCTTTCATTGCTATTGTGTTTATTTGCATCTTCTCTCTTTTTTTCTTGATGAGCCTGCTTAATGGCTTGTCGATTTTGTTTATCTTTTCAAAGAACCAGGTCCTGGATTCATTGATACTTAGAATTGTGCTTTTAGTCTCAATGTCATTTAATTCTGCTCTGATCTTGGTTATTTCCTTGGTTATTTCCTACTTGCTCTGAATTGTCTTTGTTATTGTGCCTCGAGTTCTTGTAGACAAAGGAGTAGATTGTTTGTTTGAAATATTTCTATCTTTTTTAGGTAGGCTTGTATTGCTATGAACTCAGGACTGCCTTTGCTGTGTCCCATAAGTTTTGGGTTGTTGTGAGTTCAATTCCATTTGTTTCCAGCAACTTTTTGATTTCTTCCCTAATGTCATTCTTGACCCATTCATTGTTTAATAGCATGCTATTCAGTCTCCATGATTTTGAGTGTTTGGGTTTTTTTCCTTGGGGTTGGTTTCTAGTTTCAGTCCCTTGTGGTCGGAGAAAATGCTTGGTATGATTTCAGTTTTCTTGAATTTGTTGAGGCTTGTATTGTGTACTTTCATGTGATCTATCTTTGAAAATGTTCCATGTGCATTGAAAAGAATGTGTATTTAGCTTCTATGGGATGAAGGGCTCTATATATATCAGTTAAGTCCATTTCATCTAGAGTGTTGTTCAATGCCATAATATCTTTGTTGATATTTTGTTTGGAAGTTCTGTCCATTTTTGACAGTGGGTTGTTGAAATCACCTAATATAATTGTGTTGCTGTCAGTATCTTTCGTGACATCCTCTAAGATTTTCTTTATGTATTTGGGTGCACCTATATTGGGTGCATATATATTTACAATGTTTATGTCTTCTTGATGGTTTCTTCCCTTGAGTATTATGAATTGACCTTCTGGGCCTCTCTTTATGGTCCTTTTTTTAAAGTCTATTTTGTCTGATATGAGTATTGCTACTTGGCTTTTTTCCTGTCCATTTGCTTGGAAAATTTGTTTCCAGCCCTTCACTTTGAGTCTGTGTAGGTCTTTTGTCCTGGGGTGGATCTCTTGTGGGCAGCATATGTATGGGTCATGCTTTCTTATCCATTCATCTATTCTGTGTCTTTTGATTAGAGCATGTAACCCATTTACGTTTAAGGTTATTATTGATAGGTACTTATTCACTTCCATTATTTTTGTACCTGTGTTCCTCTCTCTTTTCCTTCCTTTCCTTAAAGCAGTCTCTTTAGCGTGTCTTTCTGAGCTGGTTTGGTGGAGGTGTATTCTTTTAGACTTCTTTTGTCTTGAAAGGTCCTTATTTGGCCTTCCCTTTTAATTGAAAGCCTGCTGGGTAAAGTATCCTTGAATGGAGGTCTCTGGTTCTCATTACTTTGAATATTTCTTGGCATTCTCTTCTGGCTTGTAGCATTTCCATTGAGAAGTCAGCTGCTAACCTTATTGGGGCTCCCTTGTATGTTACATCCTGTTTCTCTCTTGGTGCCTTTAAGATTCTTTTTTTGTGTTGGAATTTTGCCATTTAAATTTTGATGTGTCTTGAAGTGGGCCTCTTTGGGTTCCTCTTGATTGGGACTCTCTGTGTTTCCTGGATTTGTGTGACTTTTTCTCTCATCAAATTGGGGAAGTTTTCCATCATGACTTTTACAAACAGCTTTTCTATCCCTTGGTTTTCTTCTTCTCCCTCTGGTATCCCTATTATACAGATATTATTACGTTTCATATTGTCCTGCATTTCCCTTAATCCCTCTTCATTCTTTCTGAACCTCTTTTCCTTTGCTTTCTGTTTTGGGGTGTTTTTTTCTACTTTGTCCTCCAGCTCACTGATCCGATCTTCTGCTTCATCAGTACTGCTTTAGGTTCCTTCTACTGTGTTCTTCAGTTCAGAAATTATATTCTTCATTTCCTTTTGGCCCTTGTTGATAGTTTCTATTTCCTTTTTCATTTTGATATAGTTTGCAGTGAGTTCATTGTAGTTTCCCTGTACTTTCTGGTAATTCATTGTGAGCTCATTGAGCTTCCTGGTAACTATTGCTTTGAATTCAGTATCTGTTAGTTGATTTGCCTCTATTCTGTTTAGCATTCTTTCTAAGGTTTCTTTCTTTCTTTTCATTTGGGGATTGTTTCTTTGTCTTCCCATTGTTTGTGAGACTCTTCTTGTTAGCCTCAGCTTCTTAAATTGATCTGTTCTGACTCCCTGTGTTTATGGTGTTAACTTCTATGGTAGAATACCTGTGACATTCAGTGATGCAGTCTCCTTGATCTCCTGAACTAGCTGCTCTTGGGCTGTTATTTATGTTGGCTCTCTGTATGCTTTTGGGTTTTCATTGTTGTTGGGTCTTTCTTTGGTGGGTCCTTCCCCCTAGTTGGTTAACTGAGGGTCACTCCGTCCGCCAAGTCTTGTATTCTGTTGCACAGGTGTGGGCAGGTTGTGTTGAAGCTGGTTCTTCTGTGTGTAGAAGGTTTTGAGGATTTTCTCTTGCTGTTGTTCACTTGTTTGTTTTGAGTAATTTCTCCACTATTTAGTTGTATTTCCAGATAGGTCCTAAATTGATATTAGTGTGGCTTCCACTTCGTCCTTCACGTTCTTCTGTTGTTATCTGTTGGTGATTCCTTTGTTGGTGAGTTTCTTTTTCTGGCAGGTACCCTGGTGTTCACAACTTCCACCTACTCCTTTTTGTGATCAGTTGGAGGGGGCAGGCAAAATGGTTTAAGAAAGCAAGAGTGTATCCTATGATATTTGCAGTATCAGTGGAGAAGAGATAGGTGATTTTTTGGCTATGTATGATGTTAACCGTGACATTCCGCCCAACTAGCCACTTTTTAGAAAGGGTGGAAAGAAGATAAGTCTCTTGTTGGGGAGGGAAGGATTGTGAGTTGGATCTAGGAAGTAGTTAGGTAATGGGAGGTCAGATTCTGAGGTAAGGTGAGAGTAAATGATAGTAAATAGGTGTAGTGTGTGACAAAATAGAGTTAACCACTACAGTAATAGAGTTCAGGAAACCGTGTAGTGGGCTAAGATCTTGGAGAGGTGCTGTGTAGTATTTACAATTGTATGGAACAGCTATTGTTTACAATAATATTAGAGCAACAATCATATGACTTCATCTATGAGATCTAGATAACAAGAGTAGGGAGTATAGGACCTTGAGTAGTGTGCTAATGGAACACAAGTGGAGTGAAGGACAATAAATTAGAAATACACTATGAATGAGAGAACAGGGGAAACCTGCCAAACAATACAATATAAGCAGCCAAGCAAAGGAGACTAAACAGAAAGGAGAGGAATATGAAAATACTTTTATTCAAATAAAAGATGTAAGAATAATGAAAAAATAATACAGATATGCAGTAACTTGCAGGTTCTCTGTTAATAGCAAAGTGAAATTTGTCCCACTGTCTCACCCACTGGGACAGCCCCTCTTTGGGTCCAGCTCTGGTCTTTTCACCGTTGTGTTTTTTTTTTTTTTTTTTTGTCTTACTTGTGGGTATTTAAAAAGAGAAAGGAAAAAAAAAAAGCAGAGGAAGGAAGGAAGAAGAGATAAAGTTGGAAAGAAAGGAAGAAGGAATAAAACAAGAAAGAGGGAAAGAAGCAAAAGGAATTGAGGGGAAAAATAATAAAAAATAAAAAATTACTTTAAAAACAACAGCAGCAACAAAAACCTCTTGCTGGTTTTACACCGGTGAATCCGGTTTTTCTGGTCTTGTTGGCTACCAGAGGCTGAGGGGCAACTGACTGGCAATTGCTTTTTAGTCAGCTTTGGGCTACTCTCCTCAGGGCTAGCCTCACACTCTTCCCAGAGCTAGCCTGGCGCCTCTCCCCAGGGCCCCCGGCCTGGGCTTGGGTCTCTTGCAGAGCGCATGCTTTCCCTGAGTTTATGGGTATGAACTCAGATCTCCCAGTGAGTTTGCTCAGCCCCCCAGGTTTACCGGTATGAGCACCAGGTCCCCTATGGAGCACGCGTGCACTCCCCAGTGTGGGTTCCCGGTTTCCTGTGTTGCGCGGGTGCTCACCCTGTGTTAACAGGTGTGGACTCTTGGTCTCCCAGGGATCGCCTGCACTCCCAGAGTTTATGGATATGGCTTCCGGGTTTTCTGCAGTGCACTAGCTCAACCCGGGTTCATGGGCATGGGCTCCGGGTCTTCCACAAAGCCCCCTCTTCTGGTTGGGGGCGGGTCATGGCCAAGCCACCTCTGGTCACATGGACTCCAGCGCGCACTCTTCTCAGGGCTATGTGTGGGCGCTCATAGCCCCTGTGTATTTGCCACACAGTCCTTAATTCCCTTTCTGACTTTAAGCAACCAACCAGGTCTCCCCCGGTGCTGCTCAAACCTTGTTAGGCTCGGGAGGGAGTGGTTGACCCCGCTCTCTCCCAAGAGTCCTTTGGCAGACCCAGCACTGAGCCTGGGGCTGCAGTCGCCCTGGTCCCCGCGCTGATCCCTGGGCCCTTAGTGTCCTGAAGTTCTCTCCTTATCATCTGTTTTCTCAATGTCCGCTACAATTTTTGATCTCCTATTTTCATATATGCTGTGGTACTGTTGGCTGTTTGCTCTGTTCTCTGTAGATTGGCTAGGTTTTTCTCCTGTGTGTAGGGGGAAGTGGAATCTGCTCCCTCCTGCATGCCGCCATCTTCCCTCTCTTTCTTCTTCTGCATGAGCTTTTTAAAAGTACAAGTCCAAGAACAAATTATGTAAATTGTGAAGTATATCTGAGAAGAAAATGTACTTCTAAATATATGTTTTAGTGAAGAAGGGCTTGTAAAGGATTTGCATTCTGCATTGGACTGAGTTTCGTAGGTCTGGAACTGTACTGTGTAATAGAACTTTCTGCAGTGATGAAAACCTTCTGTGGTGACTGGTTTCTAATATGATAGCTCTAGTCACATGTGTCTGTGGAGCACTTGGCATGTGTTAGTGCAACTGAGGAAATACACTCTTAATTATGTTTAATTTTAACTAATTTAAATTTCTATATAGTCATATGTGGTTATTACTCTATTGAACAGGACAGGGATCCTTGACATAGATTGGGTTTAACATATGTATTAAGTTATAATTTGAGGTAGTTTATAACCAAGTGCCACGGGTAACCATCCATAGGTATGTTAGGTTTATGTATGCTAAGAATAAAATGAATATTAAAATGTCATGTGGTGAACAGAAGACCAAGATGAGGAAACTGTTAATAGAAGATATTTATTGTGGAAAGCGTTTATCCAAAGAAGACTGTAGACACTGTGAGCATTCATACTTCTCAGAAATGCAGACACACTGGTTCTTGGTGCTTTCCTTTTTCAGCTTTTGTGTTACCTCACTGCTATCACAGGATTCCCTTGCGGGACACCTCTTCACTGCTCTCAAGGTTGGAGCCCTGGCTCTGTCATTTTTCTGTTGTGATTCTTATCCATGGGCTTTAGTTTATTCTCCTGTAAAGTGGATCAAATATCTGTCTTCAAGGCTTTTCTCCTCTTCTAACATTCTGGGAACATTTTTTTTTTTTAAATCCTTACCCAAGAATATGTTTCTTGATTTTAGAAAGGGGTGGGAGAGAAACAGTGATATGAAAGAGAAACATCGTTCAGCAGTCTCCCATAAGCACCCCTACCAGTTGAACCCTTAGCCTAGGTATGTGCCTTGACTAGGGCTTGAACCCACAAACTTTAGGTACATGTGATGGTGCTCCAACCAACTGAGCCACAGTGGCCACTCTGGCCAGGGCTAATGTTTATATATACATTAATCCTTACCCGAGGACATGCTTATTGATTTTAGAGAGGGGAATGGAGGGAAAGAGATAGGGAGAGAAATATTGATTGGTTACCTCTCATACACACCCTTACTGGGGTCCGAATCTGCAACCCAAGCATGTACCTTGACTGGCAATTTAACTGACAAACTTTTGGTTTATGGGATGGTTTATGTGGCTTAACCAACTGAGCCACACTGATGAGGGCTAAGGTTAGATAATTTTAAAAAACTAATTTGCAAGCTCATATTGTAATCACTGAAGGCTTACTTTTTTGTGTTACTTTGTTCTTGTCATGTTTTGTGTAAAATAGTGGGGAGTTGCCATTATTTAGGAAGTAAAAGAAGAGCTTGTCATTTTTTATTCTATTTACTGATTTATTTTTTACTTCTATTAGAATATCCGCCTGCTTGAATATTTTAGTAAATAAACAGCTATATAGAGAACTGGAAAGCAGTGAAATAATTTTTAATGTACAGTTGTGTATTTATATTATATTTAGGAAAATATAGATGAAGTAGAAAGCCTGATTTATATCTTCATAGATTTTTAAATTTGAGATTACTCAAAAGACGAGGGGAAAACAGTTAGTTAATGTATAGTTAGTTAATATAGTTAGTTATAGTTGGGGAAACCCAGAAAGTACTAAGCATAAAGTATAAATAAAAGTTGATTTAGTAATTTATAAGAGAAGAGCAAATAGATTGGTGAACCAAAGTAAAACAACTAAAATTTTTCTTTACATTATGATTTTTATTTTGGCTTTTGTTTCATTCTTTTAATGGATTTGGTTGGGAGATAATTTTAGGACCGTGGCGTCAATAGAACAAAACAAATAAAAAGGCATATAACAGCCCTGGCTGGTGTAGCTCAGTGGATTGAGCTCAGGTCTGCTAACCAAAGGGTCGCCTGTTTCATTCCCAGTCAGGGCACATGCCTGCATTGTGGGCCAGGTCCCCAGTTTGGGGCAGGCAAGAGGCAACCACACATAGATGTTTCTCACCCTCTCTTTCTCCTTCTCCTCCCCTTTCCCTAAAAGTAAATAAATAAAATCTTTTAAAAAAACTTAAAATAAATAAAAGGCCTATAACATGTAAGAAAAATAACATTTGATTATCAATATGTATTTTCCTAAAGTTTTATATGTGTGTGTGTTTTTTTATAGAGTCCTGTGAAGGTAAATCAGGTTAGCCTGGATGACAGTGGAGAACACATGGGCGTGTGTTCGGAGGATGGCAAGGTATGAAGATGATATGGTCACCTTGAAAGCATTCTTGCACTGAGGACTGGGCCGTTACCCAAGTCCAGGTGCTTGGAAAAGCACTCTGCTTCTTGTATACCTGCATTAGGAGAAACTTGGTTATTCTTTTTGGGTATGGACTTGCTTCTGATTGCTCATAATTAAAGTAAAATATTTTTTCACAAATGTGCCTTAGGAAAAGTAATTACAAGATTGTCAATAATATAGCTAGTATTAAGCTGATTAACAGCTGTTGCAGGGGGACATGTCACCTTAATCATTACTGCTGTGCCACTTAGACTTCAGTGACTAGTCTGCAATTCCAGTAGTTTAATGCCTTTCTGCCATAAATCCACAAAATTGGATTTTGTGGGCATGATTTCTGTGGGCTGGTTTTCATTTTCACACAAGTTATGAATGTTTCTCTTGAACTATAGAATCTTTTGATAAGCAATCATAGTTTATCAGAAGAATAAAGTGTCTTATAATAGTCACATTAAATAAATGTAAAATCAATATATGTACAGTTTTCTAAAAACGTGGCACCCACTTCCTCTATCGAGGACATACATCATTTGTGCAGTGTATAACTAACAATTGTCAGTGCTTCTTGCTGATGTTGAGCTGTGACATTTAGTGGTTGTGGTGATTGCTTTTCCACTTATAAGAATGTCTTTTTTGTTTTTCATTGGATGGAAGTCTTTTCTAATGTTGGTTTGCAGTGATAAAATTATCATGCACAATGTATTTAAAATAATTTTCTAAAATAACAGTTTAAGAAGAGAATGCATTAAGAATCATTACCTGTTCCTGACTGAGAAGAGCAGGTTTTCTAATCTAATTTTGTATTTTTTATGTGATCTAAATTTTTTTTATGCCCTTCAAATAGTATATTTCTCCAAACAGTTCACACTGAGTAGTGAAATCACACCATTAGAGTTACTCTCCTTCTTGTTCATGCATTTCCTGGTACATACAACATCTGTTTAGTTGGTTGGAAAGTACCCATCATCACAGTCTGAGTCCATTATGACTGTTATGTGATCTCAATTTAATGTGCCATTAGGATGAGTAAATTAAAAACGTCCTCAGTATAAAAGCTTTATACCCATTTAATCTGTTAACAAAAGAAAACTGAAGCCTTCTTGACATGCAGGAATGCATTTTATGTATGTACACCTAATGTTTCTTGAAGAGTCTTTTGAAGTAGTAATTAGAACACTTGTGCTTTTCAAAAAGCACTGTCAGATTTTACAGTACCTTCTGAAATTCTGCGATGAACCAGACTGTCAAAGAGAGATTATGGGAGGAGTTGGTATGTGCAGAAATTGAGGAGAATTATCTAAACCATTGAAATATTCTTATATTTATATACTTGTAAGAAAAATCTTCATTTTCTTAACAATGAGGAATTCCTTCTGGGCTGTTATCAATTTAATTGAACTGATTTATTGAAAGAACATATTCATTTTTTGAATTGAAAAATTTTTTTTACTATGATAGTTTGCCTAGAAAGTTTCAAAGCTTTAAATGTTGAAGAATTATTATTTGATGTGGCAGAGTGGATATTTTAACTACTTTTGGTGAATAATGAGATGACCCTCAGATGTCTTGTTGGGGTACACTTCACAAACACCTCTGTTTTTCAATTTTAGTCAAATTTATAACTACTCTATTTTTATGTAGACCCATGATGCCTTTTAAAAATGTTTTTCTTATGTATTTTATTAGTAAAGGTGGAATTGCAAATAAGTATTTCAGGGCATATTTTTATGTAAGCTTGCCTTTACCATGGGTTAGTTGGTATTGTGAGAATTGAGTAGCTAGCATAGAGTGACCTGGTAAAGTGGTTAGTGATGATAGAGATCATTGCATAGATAGACTATAAATATCTAGGTGAATGCATCTTAAAAGGACTATGCTTTTTCTTTCTTTAGTGTATTAACACTCCTAGATAATAATCATCTGTGTTCTGTTTCAGCGATAACCTTTGATATTTGTATTCAGTTTTAAAGTCATAATTCTACCAGTTGTTTAAAATGTACTCTGTTTATTCAGCTGGTATTCATTTCTGTCTTTATTCCAGGGCTTTACTGTGCTTGAGTTCTAAATTTTGAGATACATTCACACATATATTGTGCATGTGTGGTTTCAGTTTACTGGCATACATTTTTAGTTAACTTTCTGATCAGTACATACAAGATTTATTATTTAATCTCTTACATATATAAATGTTACCTTAATACATATACTAGAATCAATTTAGTATAGAATTCTGGGTTGAATAATTTTTCTCTCAAAATTTTGGACATGTATTTCCCTTTTGTCTGACCTTCATTTTTGTAGACTTATCTGAGGCCTGTATACTTTCGTTTTTCCACAAAACCTTTTTAATTTTTTTCTTGTCCTGTCTTGGAGCTCAGACTAATAACAGTAGCAACAACAGTGACAATAAACGTCTCTTGTAATGCAGTTTGCTAAATTATGTCTTGTTTGGGTCTGCTTTCATTAATTTTGTCTGGAACACAGTAAGATCTTTTGATCCATATTCTGAAGTATTGTTTTCATTTCAGGAAAGTTTACTTCACTTCTGATTTTGATTATTGCTTCAGTTCCATTTATTTTCATTTCTTCAAAAAAACTCAATAACGCTTATGCTGCAAAGAAACTCAATAATGCTTATGCTGGAGGCAGTGTCGTGCAGAGGCTAATAGCAGAGCCCTGTATTCAACCTGCCTGTGTGGTGGAACCACTCTCCTGAACCACGGTGGGCATAATGTTTGCCCTCCTAGTACCTCTGCTTTCTCAGCTGAGCAGTGAGCACAGTGGGAATCCTGCCTGGGAATGTCTCAAGGTGCCAAGTGTATTGTGAGCTCTCAGACTAGATTAACCATTTTTATTGCTAACCATTCATTTCTTAACCCATTGCATTCTGGCCTCTTCTCTGCCTACATTATTGTACCTAAACTTTTCAGGGTAAGAGAGTGAATGAATCAGCACTATTCACCCTTCCTCTCTTTCCTAAAATATATAAGTTGTAAGAAAATTGGTCATATTGTATGGCATAAACGCCCCCCTCCCCCACTACATATGTGCTTCGCTTTCTCATTATTTTTATCCTCTCATTTCTTTGTAGTCAGGGAGAGTTCTTTTACTTGTTTGTTCCCTTTGCTGGTTTGCTTTTCTTCCAGTGTCAACTTTACTTTCTGGAGTAGAGTTTTATTCCATTTTGCATTTTTAATATTCCTGAAATCTTTCTCTCCTAGCTCTATTTTCATATCAGCCTGATAGATATTTAATTTTTTGTATTACAACTTCTTATATATCATAGAGAGTCAGGCAGTATGGTCTACTGTTTGAGTGAAATTACCTGCCCCTGGTTTTAGCTGTGAGATGCCAACAAAGTTATTCATATCTCTCTGTGCCTTATATCCAGCTCTGTAAAATGAAGATAATAATAGTACCTATCTCATTGATTATCAGGAGGAATAAATGAATTAATATATGTAAATTATTTAGGAAAGTACCTAGGGCAGAAGAAACTCATAGTAATTATTAACTATTATCGTCCTTTCATTGTCATCACCATCAGTGACACCATTCTGTGTTTCTCTGCCAGATTCATGGAGGTCTTTTCTTCTTATTCAAGTCACCAAAGAATGTTCTAGTTTTTCTTTCTTTTCTGGTTACTATGAAAACATTTTTAGAAGATGGTTTTTCTCCCTCAAAGTAGTTGGAATTTTGTTCTACAGTATTCTTGCTATAGCCCTTGTGTGTGTGTTTGTTGCTTGTTTATTCATTTCAGAACAAGAAGAGCTCTTTCTAAACCTCCATTAGCAAAGAGATTGATGTCTGACTGCTCTTGGCCATGCATATTATCATTTTGGGTGTTGTAGAATCACTTCTTAGCTCCACATGGGCTCTGTTAATGAGCTCAGTTTCCTTTCACCAAAGGTAATCAGTTAAGGCAGCTGCCCCAGAGTGAAGCTGGAGCTTCTCTTGTCATCTCTCCCTGCTCTCTAACACTACAGGGGTAGAAAATATGAAAACCAGCAATTTCCCCACTGGTACCCTCCTTCATCTACCTCCCTCAATATAATGACAGTTTGCATGGTCATCCCTGTTTGAATTGTTGACACGTTGTTATTGGGAAGCTGGGGTTTGAGAGACTTTCACAAGGGAAGTACCCAGTTGGCAGGGTTGTCTGACCCTCTCACTACTTCACTCAGTCACTCTACATCAGATGGCCTGTCACCCAATTCTGTGGTTGGCAAATACATAGAAATCTATGCTAAAGTGGAGAAGGATACATACCTTCCTTATTGTTTCATGAGGGTAGCTCTTCTATACTTTAGGCAGTAAAACATGTATCACATACCTTCTTTGGTCTTTACCATATGTTTCTATGGTTTTGTAGTTCAATGAGAAATCTCCTAGGACTTTGCAGTAGTGTGACTATAAGGTCAGTTTTTCTGAATTTTCTATTTTCCTTCATTAGGTATTGGTGACAAATTGGAAGATGTTTTTAGGGTTGCTCTAGGGGATGACATTTCTAAAAGAATCCTCTCTATTTTAACCTTTATTTGATTCTTAGGTGAGGTCTTCCTAAAAACTCTCTAGGCTGTCATTCAATGGAGTCTTTTCACAGATGAATAGGCTCTTCACTGAAAAAAATGACTAAGTAAGTAAGAAGGAGAACGAGGAAATATGTAACTAAGACCAGCTAGTTTGGGCTGTCGCATAAGTGAAATAAACTGAAACATCAAAGGTTTTACAAATCATCCTCTTGTACTGATAAAGTTTCTGAGATCTTGTGAAGTTATATTGTTTTGTTTTTTATCCTGAAGGAAAAGATAAAGACAGTTAAGGAAAATGTTATTTAGTTAAACACAGTAATAGAGACTGACCTAAGAGTTCTAGCTTTGCCACCTTCAGGGGACACTCCTCTAGTCCTGCTCTGGGTGTGACAGAATTTTTGTTTCTGACTAGTTCTCTAGGGTAGTGAGGAGTGTCAGCCTATTTGCTAAGGAATTATTTGATTTGCTTCCTTTTTTTCAATATGGATTTATAATTTTTACAGGGGTGTTTAGCCTTGGCAATTTATAATTTAATTTTTACCATTAGAGTCACAATCCTAATAATTATCTTCTCATTTACTGATACCTCAGTATTTTTCAACAGGCTTATGTATCATTTGTTTACATCTCAAATACTTTTCTCTGCAATGAACATCATTGTTTTTATTCTTAACATCAGTGATTTTAATCTTAAAATCACTTTTTCCTTACTATAAAGAGAAGGAAGTTTATCCCAGTCTGCTTCATTTTTCAACCACTGTGACAGAGTTGCATAATTCACAGTGTAATATTCATCTTCAGTTTGGCAAATATTTGCTATTTTTGAATTTTTTTCCTATTTTAATTATATTACACTTTATATAGAAAGATAAATTTGTTATTTGCAAATTTTAGGCTATCTCATATAATGATGTTATATAGAAAAATAGGACTTGAAACATTTTTCTTGCTTTTGATGACCTTAGACAAGTCATTTATTTTTCTGCAGAATCATCTGTTGAATAGGCATAATGGTGTTTGCTCTCATACCTAATGGTTTTGCTATCAGGACCAAAGGAGGTAGGGCAGGATTTTCAGTGCTGACTATATCCTGTCAGTCACAGACCTCTAAAAATACAGTTTCACCCCCTTACCCCCTTGCCCCCCCACACCAAAAAGTTTAATTTGTCTAGGTTGCAGTCTAGCCATTAGTCACTACAGTGCAGGCAGGTTTGAGAACCACTGAAGTAAAGCATGTGGAAGCATTTAGAGATAGGTTAGTGGTAGTAATACAAGATTTGACACAGGAACATGTCACGATGTTGTACAGAAGGGAAATAGCTTGTGTTGGAAGAATTTAAACTTCCTAGTTCAGCCTGAGATTCAGCTGAGGTAACTAACATTAGTAAGCTGACTACTTTTTGATTTACTCTATTAAGATTCAGATGATACAGTACCATCCTTACTTTTACCCAATTTCCTTGGATTTTGGGGGATTGATCAGGGTAAACTTCACTTGGGTAAAGTAAAACTCTGAATGCAATGCTTTTCTTTCCTACTTCTTAATCACCATTTTACATAAGAAGTCTATTGCCTCTTATGCGTATACATTTGTATAAAAGTAGTGATTTGATACCTTCTAAACAATGAGAAGGTAGTGGTGGGCATACATGTATTGTCATGTTAAAAATACATTCTGCCCTGGCTGGTGTGGCTCAGTGGATTGAGCACCAGAGGATCACTGGTTCAATTCCCAGTCAGGGCACATGCCTGGGTTTCATGCCAGATCCCCAGTAGGGGGTGTGCAAGAGGCAACCACACATTGATGTTTCTCTCCCTCTCTCTCTTCCCTTCTCTCTAAAAATAAGCAAATAAAAATCTTTAAAAAAAAAAGAATACATTCTAAAAGTCTGCTTCAGGGTAAATCAGATTCCTTCTGTTACATTGTACCATGTGCTGTTCTTAGAACCCAAATAACATATTTACCACAGGGTTAAAATCAGTAGTCACAAAATGAATGGAGAGTCCTGTAGATTTTAGCTTTTAGCGAATAGATTTGTTTCCAATAATTATAACATGAGTAAATTTTCCTCTTTGAACTTTCAGTAACCAATCACTCACATCTTACCAAGATTAAACCAAAAGAAATAAAAAGTTAGAATAGTTTTATATCTATTTAAGAAATTGACTTTGTAATTAAAAGCTTTTCACAAAGAAGCCATTAGACTCAGATATCATCACTAGTGAATTCTTACAGAATTTAAAGAAGGAATAATACCACTTTTCCAGAGACTAGGAAAAACAGTAAACACATCCCAAGTGTTGGGAAATAGTTCTGAGTGGCCCTAATAGTTCCAAGTGCTTGAGGGCTTCTAGAATTCTTAGGCTCTACTAGTGAGAGTATACATTGATCAGAATCACTTTGTAAAATAGTTTGGCTATCTGTTAAATGTGAACAGATGCGTAACTTTTGACTCAGTTTCATTCCTAGTTATGTAACTGTGTACATAAATGCACCAAAAGATTTGTAAAGAATATTTATTGTTTCATTACCATAGTAGCCCAAATCTGGAAACAACCCAGGTGATCAATGGAAGATGGATGATACATAAATTTCTTATATTGAAATACTACACAGCAGTGAAAAAAATAGCTACTGCTATATACAACAATATGGGTAAATCTCACAAAGAAAATGTTTAGCAAAAGAAGCCAGTAAAATAGCTTATGGTTTCATTTATATAAAATTTAAGCACTGCCAAATCTGTATGGTGATCAATATCAGAGTAGCAGTTAGTTTGTGACTGGGAAGGGACACAAAGGAACTTCTTGTGTTCTCTTTTGTGGTCTGGGTGGTAGTTGCAGGGGTGTGTTCATGTCATGAAGTTTGTGAAGCTGTAAATTTATCATTTGTACCCCTTACAATATGTGCTATTTATTTTTTCAGTAAACAACTCAGAAAATAGATAAGTATGAATAAAACAGCCTGGAACAACTTTAAGGAAGGCACTGATAAGTAAAAACTTAAATCATACATTTATACACTCTTAATATATTCAGCATACGATTATAAATGAAGTGCAGTTTGCATAATCTTTATATGACTCAAAAATGAAGCTCCTTTTTCCTTTAAGGGAAGGAAAATAATTCTTTTATGATATCCTATGAGAAGCTTATAGAAGAGTACTAATAACCTACTCATATATGTTTTATTTTAAAAGTTGGCATCATTTAATTAAAAAAAAATGTGTAGTGAGTAAAGGGAACTCTATCCATGAGATGCTTTAAAAAGCCTAACTTCAGTGGAGTACTCTCACCCTGTGAGAATTGTTTCCATTGGATATGTGATGGAGATCACAATAGCCCTGGATTATTAATTGTTTTACAGTGTGTGTTCTCACTGATTCCGCAGACTTTTTTGTTGCTTTCATGGTGAAATGACAGGATCTGTTTCCTTTTCAGGTGCAAGTGTTTGGACTCTATTCTGGAGAAGAATTCCATGAGACTTTCGACTGTCCCATTAAAGTAGGTATTCAGTAAGTTTTAATTTTTCTAAGGGTATTCTCAGTGAAGGCCATAAGGATTTTCATACTTTGAGTACAACCAATTTTCCATTAATTTTGTCAGTAAGCGTTTATTAAACATGATGTACTAGATAGTATTTGATGCTTTAAGTGAGCACCAGATGTATGTTATGTGATTGTGATCTCAGCTTATCCTCAAGAATATTCTTGTAGTGGGTACAGTGGTACACATACACACACACAACATCTGTGATTAATGATTGAAGCTGGCAAAACAATATTAAGAAGCCCAAAGCTGAGAACAATTTCTTTTGGCTGTTTTTGTTAGTGATGGCTTTAGATGGAGTGATGTTTGACTGGACTTTAGTAAATGGACAGGGCAGATGGAGAAGTTGGCTTTCCATGTGGTAGAACAATATAATAGAAATGGAGATGCTAGAAAGTTCAAATTGTGTTCGGGATGTGGCATATTGTCTAGTTTAGATGGTGCATAAAATACTGACTTGGAAGGATTGTTATAAAGACAGATGGGCTGGTTGTATATTTAGGCTAAGGTATTTGGACTCTATCTGATAGATAAGGAGAAATTACTGAATGTTTAAGAGAAAAGAAGTGACATAAACTAAGCTAAGCTTAAGGAAAATTAATATGGCAACTGTATATAGTATAGATTGGGGGGCTGATAGCCACAAGGCAGAAAGACCAGTTTTAGATGACAGTTTCATTAGTTAAAGTGATTATTGCAGTTGGGAAAGGAAGAGGTCATTTATTGTTTTCACCTGTTTATTTATGAATTGACAGGTAAAGGGGAGATAGGGTCAGATAGTGTTTTAGAAAGTCAAATCTGTCATGATAAAGGGTGATTTAAGGAGGAAAGTAACTGGGGACAAGAGACAATTTAGAAGGCTAATGCACTACTGTAGGCAAGGGCATTACAGGATATCAGTAAAAATAACAACAGTGAGGCCTGGTTGGGTACCTGGCCCATCAGTGGTTAGAGCATCATCCTGCTATGCCATGGTTGTGGGTTTGAACTCTGGTCAGGGTACATACAAGAAGCAACTAATGAATGCAGAAATAAGTGAAACAACAAAACTGATGTTTCTTTCTCTTTCTCTCTCTCCCCACCAACCCCTAAAATCAACAAATAAAAAAAATAATAAAAAGAGCAATAGTGAATATAGGCATACCTCCGAGATATTGAGGGTTTGGTTCTAGACCACTGTAATAAAGCAAGTTTGGCAATAAAGAAAGTCATAATCTTTTTGCTAGTGGAGGGTCTTGACTTCAGTTTCTAAAAAGCACAACACCTATCAAGTGCAATAAAATGAGGTATGCCCATAGTCAAGACGGAGTAGAAGAATTGAATTTGGAAAGCCTTTGCGAGGTAGATGTAACAAGCCTTAGTGATGGATTTGATGAGAGTGATGAAAGGTGAAGGAGATGAGGGTAAATCTAGGTACATGCTTTGGCATTGGTGTGGGAATGCCATCTTGCAAATAAAGGGAGATTTGAGTAAGGACATTGCTGATTGGGTTTAGAATTTAGATAGATAGCTGTAGTATATTATGGACACTTTGGAAACATGAATGTGGAGCTCAGGATGGAGATTGGGCCTAAAAACACAAAGTTGATAACCAGAGCTGAGTAAAATGAAGCCACTTTTAAAGATATCTAGTATCTTGTAATTATAGAAATCTAAATGATGAAGTTAAATAAGGGATGGGGGAGTGGGGGATGTGGTGAATGACAGCAAGGGATCTAAGAAGAATCAGAAGGAAGAGAGGAGACCCAAAAGAGTGGTGTTGGGAAGCTGAAGGGGAGAAGGTGTCCAAAAGGAATTAGAAGGGCAGCAGTGTTGGAAGGCAGTGTGGAGATCACACAAGGTGAGAATGGAAACAGGGCATTTTATTTGGTATTTGTGAAGGCATTGGTGGCCTTGGTGAGGACAGTTTCAAGAGTAAGAGGATCACCATATATTACGAAGTAAATTCATGATAAAGAAGAAATAACTTCTTTGGATAGATAGTTATTTCATGATAGAAATAACTAGTATGGACTCTTCTTTCAAGACATTTGGTAATGAAGAAGAGAGATCATCTGGTGGGTAGAGAGAGGTCAATCCCCAGAAATTTCTGCGGATCATGTTTTGGTAGATGGTAAAAAAAAAACAGTGGCAGGGGAACATTGGAAACAAAAGAAAGGGAATACTTAGTGGAACAGCAGGAAGGAATGCGATTCACCGTACAAGGATGGAGTATAGCCTTGGGAAAGAGTCCTGCAGCCTGTGCCTGTGAGACAGGCATGGAGGAGGTGAGCTGAGCCCAACTACTGCTAAGTTGGGGGGTGAAGGAGTAGTTAGGGGCAGTAGCCCTGATGGCCTTGTTTTCTTAGCAGTGAAGGAGGGAGAGGGTAAGATAATGTGATTGAGTTGCATAGAGGATGTCTGTAATAATATATGCTACCTAGGGTTACGTATTACAAGAACACTAGAGGTACTCTTATGAGAGGGTTGAAGAATGTGTGACAACAGAATGAATACATGATTTCATTGGTATCTAGGGTGGATTAGAAAAGTGTTGAAGGGAAGAAGGGCTAGCCTGGGAGGCAGGAGTGTTTAGAGAAATGAGGGGTCCTTGCACAAGCCCTAAAATGACTATGTAGGAGGAGGAATTTATTCCATTGGAAATGGAAATTTCTAAGAACATAAAATGTATTTAGTTGAAGGCTTATGAAAGTATAATTGTGTGGATTTTTTTAATGCCTGAAAATAGTCTATATGTTAAGTTAGGGAAAAAAACAAAATATATTGGTGATTAAGTATATGCAGGCTTACAGCAACAGAAGAGGTTCCCTCAGACAGTCTGGCACTGAGTGGTATTACTGCACCTTCAGAAAGCCACTGGCAAATGAAGTGGGAAGTGATGAGGGGTGGAACAGCTTGGGGAGAAACCTGCCTGAGGGTTTGGGGAAGAGACTGGCTGAATGGAAAGTGAATGAGAATCAGGGGGACAGGAACTGAGGCTGGAGCTAAAAGAGAAGATCCTGAATAATTAGCTCCATGACCATTGGGTCCTGCAGCTGTTTGATGTAGCTATACTAAGTGTCCACTAGGCTGCTTTGCCCTACCTGTTCCACTTGGAGCCTTCAATCATTGGAAGGCATCCTGGACAAGGAAGGAGCTAGTTGGGTTCTTTCTCTGGGATCCTTCTATGAACTATATTCAGTTGCAAGCCTTTGTGACATCTTTCTACCTTGATTAGCCTACTTTGCATTCTATACAGAGAGAATGCCTACTGAGAGTCCTCACTCAGCCAAAACTAGATCTAGTGTTCACTCTAATCTTTTAGCTTTGACCTAGCTTCATAGCAGAAATCTTTTCTTACAAGAGCAAAACTCAGACATCTTCATATTACCTGAATAGATTACTTCCTACCATGATAGAAGGATAATTTTTAGATCATGCTCCCAATAATGTATAGAGTTTTTATACTGTGCCTTGACCATGATTCCTAAACTAGTGTCGGTTCCTTGTTCCCTTGTAGATCATTGCTGTGCATCCACATTTTGTGAAATCCAGCTGCAAGCAATTTGTGACTGGAGGGAAGAAGGTAAACACTGTTTGCCATCATGTGCAATCTTTGGGGGCGGGGGTGGGGGGTGTTTGCTCTTTCATATATCCTTAATACTTTTAATGTGTGACTATCCATTATGAGATATTTTGAGAATAACAATGTAACCCTAAGACCATCGTCTCCTGGGGGAGGTGTGGCCCCAGTGTTTCTCACCGACATTCCTTTGGAGTGGCTTCAGTGCAAGGCAGAAAGGGATAGTTTGTGTATTACTCAAACTACCTTCTAACACTGAAATGTTGTCTCTTCCCCCCACTCCCCAAAAGAGGTAGCATTTAAAAATAACAAAAAAGCAATTCAACTAGTGTTTTGTTTTTCCCTTTGTAGAACATCTCTTGCAGGCCTTGATAAAGTTTTAGAATGATTCTTGCTATTTCTTACTGATATGTTCTTGGCATATTTTATTATCTTAGTGTCATTTTTAAGAGAATAGGATAATCCTTTGTGCGTGTTTGTTTATAGATATAGTAAATTGTAAAGCAGTATTTTTACTTATAGAAGGTTGTTAGTTTTTTTTCTATTTTTATGAACCAGGGATATACTTAAAACCATTTTTTCAAATCCTTACCCAAGGACATACTTATTGATTTTAGAGGGGGGAAGGCAGGGAGAAAGAGAAAGGGAAAGACATCCATGTGAGAGAGAAAGATCTATTGGTTGTAGGATGACACCCAAACAACTGAGCCACACCAGCCAGGGCTAAAAGCCATTTTTATAACAAAATGCCACTACGGTGCTGGAACTGTGAATATTATTGCATATTCATTTTAAAGCAATGAAAGGAGGTGGTCTGTGGTTATTTCTGTGGCAGTGCATAGCTATGGAATGGTTCCTTTGATGCTCAGTTATCAAGTGGTTTCAAGTGGTTTATGGTAGTTATCTGTCTTTTTCCCTTGTTCTGCTGCTTTGCCGAATGGCAGTGTTACCAAGCAAGGGCCACCTCCCCACACACATAAGAGCCAAAACTACAACATTGGCTTTGGAAAAAGGAAAGAAGTTTTTTTTTTAATTGCTGAGTTGACTCTCAGAGATAGGAGGCACCACTCAAATCTCTTTTCCCAATCTGGGGTCTGGACAAATTTTAAGGATAAGGGAGAATAGGGTGGCATGTGGTAGTGCTGAGGAACACGTTTTGATTAGAGGGTTTTGAAACTTTGCCAATTATGGTTTGGAGTTGATGGGCAAGAGAAAACACAAAGGAATTGATTGGTCAGTTCTAAATTTGTCCATATTTCATCTAGATACCACATCATCTTTTTTGAAGGGCTTTTCGCTTCCTAAAGGACTCTGGTAGCCACACTTCTGTTACTAGAGTTCCATAGACTGAAGAGTCTTGGTTTCAGGTTTATATTGATGGCTAGGTTGGCTCATGCACAGTACTGTTCTTGTAAAATAATTCAAAGATTGTTTTAATTACCAATTTGCTTTAAGGGAGCAGAATCAGTGTGTTGTTTCAATAAGGCAGTAAAGCATACTGGTCATTACCTTACCCAGCATTTTTCAAGCACTAGTTTTAGTTCATTATCATGGTCAAGTGATAGCTCCAGTAGATCCTGATTCCATTTCATAGCTTGAGCCACAATTGCACCAGCTCTGATTTCTGGCTGAGAGCTAGCCAGTTTCTTTCCTCCCACCTGTCAGGCCTCTGTTATCTTTAGGCTTTAGCCTCATTAACCTCATATAAAAGTGTCTGTGGGATTCATCAGTGGGAATTACAGATTTAATCATTCTGTAGCTTACATGTGCAGTCGATTTACTCCCAAAAAAATAACTGTTGATGTCAGGAAAGGGTAGTTTTAAAATTCCTCTTGTGAAAGTAGTTTTTACTGAACTCTCTTCATGTAGCACATATTATGTCAGATCTAGCATAAATTCATTTGGCTATACTTTAAAATCTGCAGTTTTTAATTTAAAACTCAGTAGGAATAAAGAATGCTGAGCCACTTTTTTGTTTGTTTTTTTTAAGTGACTTAAAACAATATACTTTTATCATGTCAAATATTATAAAATTCAAAAATCAGAGCATGGCTTGCCTTGCATGGTTCTGGCTCAGGATCCTTCATGAGGTTTCAGTCTAGATTTTGGTTGGGGCTGCAGTTATCTGAAGGCCTGACTGGGGCTGGAGAATCTGATTCCAAGATGTGTACTGTCTTTTTAATAATAATTTTCATAAAATATTGATAACTTAAAATATTTATAAATCACTGTGTTTTAAAATTTTTCCTAGTATGGGATATAGTTTTGAGTTCCAGTTCCAATTTCATATTTCCAGTTCTCTAATATGAAAGAACATATTAGAGATATTATGACTAGTGATGTCCAAGGGGTAAGATTCAAACTCTGAAGATGAGATTTTTCTGTGTTGGTTTGTATTCTTAATAATTAGCTGATTAGTAGAGTTTAATGATTGCTTTTATCCTGTGAAGGATGTCTATAGTCTCCATCAAGTTTGCCACGGTTTTCCTAATGAATGTCTTGTTAACCTGCAGTATACCTGGCTTAACTCTGCCAGTAACATAGTCTCCATTCTTCTACTTAGCATTTGATATCATTTATAGACATCTATAAAAAGGAAAGTGTGAATGTAGCTGTTTGGGCCAGAGCTCAATGGGTAGATAAATGGACATTGTGTAAACAACAGAAATGTCCATCATCTAAGTACAGGTGAGGTAATGTGGAAAGAAGTTAGAATTTATACTAAGATATACATTCTGATAAGCAAGCAGTAAAATAAGTAAAATTCACTGAATGCTAAAACAGGAAAGAAAATAGTGATTTTTGTTTCATCTCTTTGGTTATCATTGACTGCTTGACAAGTTTTTCTATGTTTAGTGTCTATGAGAGAGCATTCTCATATCTCCTTTTTCCTTATTTGGTTCTCCAGAAACGTATTTGTAGATATTTCTTCCGAAGCACAAAAAGGTGTTTAATTAAGTGTATACAGAATAAAAACAGTTCAGATCATCTGGTGAAAACTTTTAAAAAATGATATTATTAAGGTAGTGTTTCTAATTAAAATAGCTTAAAAGAAAAAACATACACTACAGGTTTAGTATATTGTATAAAGGACGTAGTTTATTGTCATGATAAAAGTATATGTATGGTGTTTTGAAGTAAAGAATCATATAATGTAAAGTCACTTTTTTTAGATTTTAATAGCCTTGTTGATATATAATTTGCATATGATAAAGTTTACTAATATAAAGCATAGAATTTAGTGTTTTTAATATATTTATAGAGTTGTGCAATCATCACCATAATGTAATTTTAGAACATTTTCTTCATCCCAGTAAAGAAATCTTATACTCACTAACATCATTCCCTCTCTCCTTTCTTCCCCTTCTCAGCCCTAGCCAACCACTAATCTACTTCATTTCTGTATAAATTTGTTCTTTCTGGATATTTCATATAAATTATGGGTATTTTGTGTAAATGGACTCATATAGTACTTAGCCTTCTTATTTGACTTCTTTCGTTCATTTTCTATGTATGTCCATATTATAGCATGTTTCAGTACTTCATCTTTTTTATGACCAAATCATATTTCATTGTATGAATATATCATACTTTATCAGTTGATGTACATTTGAATTGTTGCCTTCTTTTGACTATTAGGGATAAAGCTGCTGTGAACATTCATGCACAGCTTTTTGTGTGGCCATGCATTTTCATTCGTCTTGGGTGTGGAATTATTGTTGTTATGTGGTAAGTCTATGCTGAACACTTTGAGGAGTTGTCAAACTGTTTTCAAAAGTGACCGCACCATTTTACGTTCTCATTAGCAGTGTGTGATGGTTAATTTTCCATGTTATCACTGACACTCAGTTTTCTCTCTCTTTTATGATAACCATCTGTTGGGTGTGAAATGGTATGTCATGGTTGTTTTGATTTTCATTTTTTTAATGGCTACTAATGTTGAGCATCTTTTCATGTACTTATTGGCCATTTGCGTATCTTTTTTTGGAAAAATGTCAATTTGAATTTTTGCCCATTTTTTAATTGCACTATTTGTCTTTTTATCATACAGTTGTATATATTCTTTAGATATTTTAGATACATGTTCCTTATCTACATATAATTTGCAAATATTTTCTCCCAATATGTGAGTTGTCTTTTTACTTTATTGATGTGATATTTGAAGTACAAAGTTTAATTTTGATGAAGCCCCATTTAATTGTTTTTCTTTTGACACTTGTGGTTTCGGTGTTATATTTAAGAAGTCATTGCCTAATTCAAAGTCATGAAGACTTACACCTGTGTTTTCTTCTAAGAGTTTTATAGTATTAACTCTTACATTTAGCTCTAGAATGCACTTTGAGTTAATTTTTGTATATAGTATAAGGAAGGGATCCAAATTCAGTCTTTTCCATATGCATGTCTAGTTGTCCTAGGACTATTTGTTGAACAGACTTTTTTCACCTTTGTCTTGGCCCCTTTGTCAAAAATCAGTTAACCGTAAATTTCCGAACTTTCTTTTCTAATGAACTGTATATCTGTTTTGTACTAGTGTCTCTTTTAAAGCCACTAATTTTACTTTAAGTACTTATTGGTTAACAAAGATACTCCTCTTCAGGCATTTTGATTTTGAGTTCTTTCCCTTTAAAAAGCGATAATTTCTTCTATTTATGTTAGGGGCTTAAGAAACATTGGTATGTAAATGTGTCATCTGCATCCTCAGGGACTTGAAACATACAAACTATTGACTGATTTCTTCAGATACGTTAACATTTATTATGTAAATGTGTATTTAGTTAGTAGTAAAAAGTAGTGTATATTCAATAAACTACAGTGACCTCTTTGTATACAGTTAAATAACTATAGAGATTTCTAAAATGTGCACCAGTATTTTGTGGTTTGCAGGAATCTCCAAAGAAAGTTCTTCCTTCTGTACGTGTATGCACTTTAAAAGATTATTCAAGCCGTATAGTATTGGCATTTATATATTTTGTTAGTTTTAAAATAGATTTGTTCATCATCAAAATGTCCATACTTCCCAAAGCAATTTACAGATTCAATGCAGTACCTATTAAAATACCAATGGCATATTTCACAGACATAAAACAAACACTTCAAAAATTTGTATGGAACCATAAACGACCTTGAATAGCTGCAGCAATTTTGAGAAAGAAGAGCAAAGTAGGAGGGATCACAATACCTGACACCAAACTGTATTACAAGGCCACCATAATCAAAACAGCTTGGTACTGGCATAAAAAACAGTCACATGAACCAGTGGAACAGAACAGAGAGCCCAGAAATAAACCAAAGTCTCTGTGGTCAACTAATATTTGACAAAGGGGACAGCAACATAAAATGGAGTAAAAATAGCCTCTTCAACAAGTGGTGTTGGGAGAACTGGACATCTATGTGCAAAAAAATGAAACTTGAACACCAACTTACACCATACACAAAAATAAACTCAAGGCGGATAAAAGATTTAAATATAAGCGTGACACCATTAAAGTCCTAGAGGAGAACATAGGCAGGAAAATCTCAGATATTTCACACAGTAGCATTCTTACTGATATGTCCCCTAAAGCAAGGGACATAAAGGAAAGAATAAACAAATGGGATTGTATCAAAATAAAAAGCTTCTGCACGGCTAAAGAAAACAGTATTAAAATAAAAAGAGAACCAACTGTATGGGAAAACATATTTTCCAATGATACCTCAGACAAGGGTTTAATCTCCAAAATATATAAAGAACTTAATGACTCCACTCTAAGAAGACAACCCAATTAAAAAATGGGCAAAGGACTTGAACAGACACTTCTCCAAGGAAGACATACAGAGTATCCAGAGACACATGAAAGGATGCTCGATATTGCTAGCTATCAGAGAGATGCAAATTAAAACCACACTGAGATACCACTTCAAACCAGTCAGAGTGGCCATCATAAACAAAGCAACAAACAAGAAGTGTTGAAGAGGTTGTGGAGAAAAGGGGACCCTAGTGTACTATTGGTGGGATGGCAGACTGTCACAACCACTATGGAAAGCAGTGTGGAATTTTCTAAGAAAACTAAAAATGGATCTACCTGTTTACCCAGCAATTCCACTGCTAGAATTATATCCTAAGAACCCTGAAACATCAATCCAAAAGAACCTATGCACCCCAGTATTCAGAGCAGCACAATTTACAATAGCCAAGTGTTGGAAGCAACGTAGGTGCCCATCAGTAAATGAATGGATCAAGAAACTTTGGTACATTTATACAATGGAATTCTATGCAGCAGAAAGAAAGAAGGAATTCCTACCCTTCGTGACAGCATGGATGGAACTGGAGATCATTATACTAAGTGAAATAAGCCAGGCTGTGAAAGACAAATACCATCTGATCTCACCTTTAACAGGAACCTAATCAACAAAACAAACAAAAAATCAGAATATAACCAAAGACACTGAAACTGAGAACAGGCTGATCATCACCAGAGGGGAGAGGATAGGGAATTTCAGGGGAAAAAGGGAAGGGTTTGGAGCAAAAAGTATAAAAGACACATGGACAAAAACTAGGGGTGGTGGAAATGGGAGGGAGCTGGGGAGGGCTGGGGCGGTGGGCTGGGACAGGAGTAAAAGACAGAAAACTGTACAAGAACAACAATCAATTTAAGAAAATGAAATTTAAGATGAAATACAACTCATACTTCCTAAGAATTTAATTTTTGCATGATTATATTTTCTATCTGTAATTTACTTTAACATCTGAAATAGAAAAGAAAAAATAAAAAGCATGCCCCCCTCAAAAAATAAAATAGATTTATTTAATTGAGGATATTTTAGGAAATATATTTCTAATTTCATTACTGAGTGTATGTTTGATTTTAAAAACTAAAAAAAGTTTTTAATTAAGAAAGGGAAACTATTGTAAAATAATTATTTTCATCTTAGAAAGTATTAGCACATTTTCAAGAAGAGTTATTTTGATTTTTTTTAAATAATGAAGTTACAGTATTTTTAGACCTTTGAAAAATGAAAAAAGCAAAGATTTACATTACCCTCATAACACTGTTCATTCCAACTGTACTTTTCATCTAGCGTCAAACTAGCAGAACAAGTTTGAAGAGTCCAACATTTAGCAAATGGTGTTCACCTTGCAGTAATTATATGTTGTAGATATCAAGACCTCTCTCTTTAGAGCAGATGGCAGACCAAGGGAAGAATAAATTAAAGATATATATCATGTAACTGAGAGGTTAAGACCTTCTACCTGTAAGAAATAATTTAATTTTCAAAAAAAATTTGGAGTGAAGACTAGCCAGATGAAGGTGTAATGTAGAATGAAGGCATTCCTAACCCTTAAGAACACTGATGTTCCATAGACTGACAGCTAAATGAATCTTGGAACGATATGCCAACTTCTGTAAACATTGGTGAAAGTTGCACGGAGGGTAGAGAAGTGAAATAGGAAAAACAGAAGTCCCACAATGCGATATTCATGCTGCTATTTCATAAGACTGTTTGAAAGAGATGTCTAACTTAATATTTTACTTGTTTTGATTTTATTAAAAATTTCAATTCCTTAAAAGCATTTTTAAAAGTAATTAGAACATACATTTAGGAATAGCCCTGCAAAACAGCGATGTAGGAGAAAAAAACCTGATACTGTAGTTTGATACATTTGTTGATATTTCCTTTAAAGGTTTCAGCTTCTTAGTTATTTAGAGATAACGCCTTATCCACCAAGGACTAGTAAGAAGAGGCTGTAGTTCTGTATGACATAAACTTTAATTTTAGGTTTTCAAGGTAACTTCTTAGCAGTCGAGTATCATATCTAGATCTATGGACTCTGATCTGACACATGAGCATATAAAAAGCTTATTCTAAATTCTGCTTTGTTCCCATGTTGGAAAAAAAAAAAAAAAGGAAAAGGAAAAGCACATCTCTTAAAAGTGCCCTTGGAGAGATCTTTTAAACATGTGAACCAATTTTTTTTTTTTTTTTTTTAAGTGTAACCTCCTTGTGTAGCAAGAATTCTAGTACATGAGCATAGCAATGAGGTTCTGTTTGAGAATTGAGTCTGCCAAGCAGATCTTGTCTGGATTTTTTTTAATTGTTCAACTTTCTCTGTTAGCAGGTAAATTTTAGCTTCCTACAACCTTTACCTCTGAACTTTGAAATACACTTCATAATAACTGGTTCTACTACTTTGACAAATTATTGTCACAGTGCTGTTTGCAGCAGAGTTGCTTTTTAGAAACAAGATAGTCAGCTCTTTGGTATTGTGGTGGGATAGAATGAGAGAGCCTGACCACAGGACAGGTTGCTTTGTAAGCTGGAAAATGTCACCCAGCAAATGAGGGAAGGACCTGTGTGAATGAAGTAAGGAAAAGTGTCTCACACATCAGGGCTGAAGGTTTGTGGCAGATTTTCCCTGAAGGACAGAGGTGGTAACATCAACTAGTTTCTGTAAGTTTCCAATGGTGATTTGCAATGAAAGTTTCATTTTAAATCCTTTTTGGAAGAGAATTTAATAGGGTAGCTTTTTGTAATAGTTTGATCTTCGTAGACTTCAGACAGCCTGAACCACTGTGAGCACTAAACATGGAAATGTAGAGGTGCTTCCTTGTATGTTTGCTTATCTTCTGGTCATATTGGAACTAGGATTCTTAGGGTCAAAAGGGATTTGATATCAGTTATGCTCTTGGTCTGATGTCCAGTGGATCTCCAGGATGATATTTCTGCAAGTGATCAGATGCTTGATTTTAGGTAGCCTTGTATATACAAACTTTTCTCACATATTATTCCACAGGCAACTGTCAGTTTTATGTCCTAGTGGTTGCACGTTGAACCACTGTAAATAAATACCTTAAGTTTTACTGGGTACTATGCTATACATTGTGGTTCCATTCCTAGAAATTTATTTCATGCTTTAACCATATTAAAATTGATTAAAAACCACCAACTAATGAGAGGTTAAAACAAATATAATGTTTACAAACATTTTTTATATATGCAAAACCAAGTTGTAAAATAACTGTATTATGAAAGTATATTTGGGTGTATTTTTCTTTATGTGCCAAACTGAAGCTAAAAATGGAAATCCAGTGATGAAAATAGAGATCATGTTTAGTCTCAAAAATAGGTGTTCTTCATTGCTTTCAAAATTATGTTTGTCTCAAACATTATTGAATAATTACTTTTTTCAGGTCAATATGTAGGACTCCCAAAGTCTTTGAGATGGATCCATGGCAACTTTATTTTTCCTCAGTGATTCTCCTTGTTTCATATCCATCAAAACCTGTTGAGAATGGAAGCCCTTTTCCTTTAATGAGTTCAATTAACATTTTCATATGTAATGTCTCCACATGGATTGCATCATCCCACTGAATTCTGATGTGAGGCCTACTGTATGTCTGCTTAGAGCAATGAAACTATTTTTGCTCCTGTTGGAAATATTTTCCTTTGCTCATTGAGAATGCTCTGTTCTCAAATATTTTGAGTAGTGAATGACCACATCCTATTTGCCAATTTAATATTCAAAGATATTTTATTGTTCTATTTTGTAACTTCTTTGCATTAATTAGTGATTTTGGGCATTTTTACTTACTAGCCACTTACATATCTTCCTTTGTGATTTGTCTGCTTGTATGCTTTGCTTGGGGCAGCTTTTAATATTGCCATAGAAGCCCAGATAATGAAGACTGTCCATTTGATATTTATTGTCAGTTTGAGTGCAAATTATTGCTGCTTACTGAATAGCCTGTGGCCTTTTCTCCAATTTTGGCTAAATCTGGAATAATTATTTTTTTCTCCCAGAGGCTTTATATAGGAGTCATAATGAGCTTTTAGAGTAGACACTGAAGTGTATAAAAGAGGACAAATATATTCTACTACACAGATGTGCCTCTGTCCCAAACCGTCAGTCCTGCCACTTCCACAGAGGCTGTTAAGCTGTTAAGGCCAGACCAGTGCCCCCAGTTAAAGGCACATTTACCTGACTTGGTTTCTTCTGTAATGTCCTGACCTTTTGTTTTTCTCCCGTTTCTTTTCTTTTCTTCCTTTTTTTGACTAAAGAAAGGTCATGTATATATAACATATATACTTAATTTTTTAAAGATTTTATATATTTACTTTTAGAGAGAGGGGATGGGAGGGAGAAAGAGAGGGAGAGAAATGTCAGTGTGCGGTTGCCTCTCTCTTGCCCCAACTGGGGACCTGGCCCAAAACCCAGGCATGTGCTCTGACTGGGGATGGTGACCCTTGGGTTTGCAGGCTGGCACTCAATCCACTGAGCCACACCAGCCAGGGATACACACACACACACACACACATACACATACTTAATTTTAGAGAGAGAGGAAGGGGGAGAGAGAGCAGGAGTAAGAGAGAGACATCAGTTTGGTGTTCCACTTATTTATGCATTAATTGGTTGATTCTTATATTTTCCCTGACCAGGAATTGAACCATAGCCCTGGTATATTGGGATGATACTCTAACCAACTGAGCTACCTGGCCAGGACTAAACATTTTGCTTTTCTTTTCTCTTCTTTTAAGATTTTATTTATTTTTAGAGAGGGGGAAGGCAGGGAGAAAGGGAGTGAGAGAAACATTGATCGGTTGCCTGTCTTACACACCCTGACCATAGACCAGGTTGCCAACACAGGACGTGCCCTGACTGGGAATCGAACTGGCAACATTTTGCTTTTTGAGACAGTGCTCAACTAACTGAGCTCCACTAGTCAGGGCTTGCTTTTCTTTTACTTAATTGAAGTGCTTGTTCAAATACATAAGCTTGTGTGTTCATGTGACTTTTTTTGTTAGTCAAGACTTAGCAATGTTGTATTGTTTTGATGTCCTTGATGTGCAAAATCTCACTGTATTCATCTATGATTGAGATTATGTATAGTTAAAATTAGAGATATTTGTTCATCACATAGACCATTAATTCAAGTTTACTTACATAGCAGGTGACTTTTGTGTTGTCTGTCTTTGGCTGCTGAAGGGTCCAACCTTGAACCCAGCCTTGGGAAATGTAGCCTCCGACAGCTGCAAACTGAAAAATTGACCCACAATGTTTGAACAGCCAGATCTATTAAACCTGTGGAATCCATATTGGAAGTTTTGTTTTGGTTTGGTTTCAGTGGTAAATTGTTTTAAAATGCTCTCTTTGTTTCTGAAATCACATTTGTGATTGTGTTTGCTTATGCAGAAATTGCAGATCACTAGTTTAAGTAGGGGTCTACCTCACATGCTGGCTGCAGTTGATTCCTAAATCCATACAAGTGAGCAGGTAAATACATAGATTTATAGCCATCTGTTATCACAAGTTTTTAATATAAAGGAAACTGCTCCTAAGTGGCACTGCTAGTGTTCAGTTTCTTTTGTTCAGTTTGAACCCATAGCTTGGATTTCTTGGTCACTGAATTGACTCTTCCTTATTTTGATACTGAGTCTTTTTAAATTTAAAACCATTATTCTACCTACATAATTGCCACAGGATTAGTTAACTTCTAGGGGTTTTCCAAAACCTATGTGGCATTGGAATTGTGTTTACTCAACTATTGCATGGAAGCAAGCAGCCTGTCAAGAAGGTTTTGGAAACCCATCTGTATATAGAGACTTTCTATGGCAGCAGTATTTGGCCTATATTTAACTGCTTTTAAACATGTTAATTTACCCTTAAAGAAGGGAGTTCGAAGGATTGTAACTTGTTCAGAAAATAACCACTACATTTAGAGCAATAATATATTTGGGAAACTCCCTTTTTCTTCCTACATGTCTTATGTTCTCTCGTGATGGTGTTTGAAAAAGCTGTGTGTTTTAAACTTTGGTACTGAGCTAAAGCCAAGAAGCAAGACAAAGGCTCTCTCTGTTGTTCACTGGGGTCTTCCTCCAGTCACTCCTGCCTCCATACAGGTTGGAGCCTCCTGTCTGCTGTCAATTGCCAGCTACCATCCCAGGTCATTTTTTCTCATTTGCTTTTTTGACTTTTAAAATTTAATTCCTAATCTTGGGTTTGAAATCCTTCTGTGACAAGTCTTCCTTATCATTATTCCCTTTGTCTGTTTTTAAGGAGAAAAGTCTTCTTTGGTATACTGTGACTTGCTGGGTATTGCTTTTATTTCTTTATTTCTCTACTTTATTATCTTGAGTTCCAGAATTTTCTCTGATCAATCATTTTATTTTTTGTGGAGTCTTTGTTTCCTCTAAGCCCCTTGGTGCTTCCTGTAGGAATGCACCTGGTACCAAAGACCTACCCAGGGCCGTATACCCCAGGCCACAACCTTTCCTACTTTCTTCCCTGCCTCAGAGCAAGCAGTATTGCTGGGGTTTAGGAAGCCTGAAGGAGTCCAGTGATTTATGTACCTGAAAGATCACAAGATGATTAAAAAGGGGCCAGTCATACTCCCCTTCCTCCAATAGGGAAGAGTGGGTGATGGGTAATGACAGGTGTTATGCAACTAGAATTGGCAGTTTTATTACAGTCCAGTAGGAATTCCACCACATGTAAGGGAGATTCTGGGATGTGCATCTTTTCACTGTGTACTGTAGGAAAGTACTAGATAGATTTATCAGCACAAAACATAGAAGAATAAAGTATATTGCTGAAGATGTGAGGGCTCCTACTGAAATATAAGTACCAAGAGTGCTGACTGCCAGAATGTGGATTTATGGGAAATAAAGCCCTAAAATTCTCCAACAACAACAAAAAAAATAGACCTTTTGGAAACAGTTTTTTCTCTCTATGTACTTAGCTCCCATTCAGCTTAAATTGCTCTCAGTATTGTGGTAATGACAATTCAGTGTTACAGGATGTGGAAGATGAACCAAATAAATTAACCAGCTGCTTTTAAGGTAGTTCACTCAGTGGATAACCCTCTAAAATGCTTTGTAGAAAATTCATGCTCAGTAGGTTTCTAGGCAGTTTTATGACTAGAAGAAAGAAATGGATTTTATTAAATGTTGGTGAAATACAGGCAGATAGTTTTGCAGTAGTTAAATTAGCATAGAATATTTGTAAGAAAAGCAGCTTCTCTTTACTGGAATCACTGAAGCATAACTTTCATTGGCATTCCTGCCAGGCAGTGTGTTTCTGCTTGAAATTCCCATAGACTAGGATTAAAAAAGCAAATGGAGAGTGTATTGTCTGGTCCTTTTCCCTCTTGTATGAAACTGTATATCCTACAAAATGTTACAAATCAAATCCTGCATGTACAGTAGATGTATTTGGAGAGTTTCAAAGACCAGTAATGGGAATGATTCCATAATTACTAGCTGATATTTAAGATTTTTATACTATATATGGATTGAAAAATAGGAATCATTAATAAAGAATAAAGTGGAGTGCAAAGGGAATGCAGAAATAAATGCTTCAAGGTCCAGGCAGGTAACAGAGGAGAGAAGCAGGCTGGGTACAAGACAATGAGGAGAAGTGGGCACTCCGCAACCCAGAGAGCCTTCTGCAGGAGGGCAGACACAGTTCAAGTAAACACTTTTCAGGCCAAGTTGGCATCCCTAAAATAAAGGAACTGCAATTACCTAAACTGAAGAGGGGAATATTAACCTTAAAAGTAGTTTTCAACTTTTTGACAGGCTGTGCATAAATTATATCCTCTTGCATTGAGAAATGGGATATAGACCAGCACTTCTGGAATAGGACATGGGGTCAGTATAAGTGGCTCCTTTCTCGAAGCAGGGATATATATTATGGGAACAGTCACAGGGTTCTTTTCTTTAGATTTTTGAGATTAGGGCAGATTCCACTGGACATCACTAAGTACAGATGGGCTAAGTACTTGGTGAGTTTTTGTAGTTTCTCCTAAAGCAGAGGTGTCAAACTCATTTTCATTTGGGGCCACATCAGCCTCATGGTTGCCTTCAAAGGGCCAAAGTAATATTAGGACTGTATAAATGTAACTACTCCTTAACTGTTAAGGAGTTGAAATTATGTTCGGCCCTTTGAAGGCAACTGCAAAGCTTATGTGGCCCCCAGTGAAGATGAGTGTGACACCCTTGTCCTAAAGCAAACACATTGTATGTTTGGACAGTGAAAGAAAGATTAAGACTGGTAGGCCTAGGAAACCCTATTCAGTATTTGTTATTTATTATGCCTTGTATGTCTAGCAAAGTATAAGATGCGGTCCTTTCCCCAAAGCATTTGCAGTCTGGGAGATGAAAGGTAAATACATAAATCTCAGTAACCAAGATAGAATATGGTACTCGTTATCCCTCAATAGAACCAGCATGACCCTAAAACATATATTGAACCAAGAATTTAGGGGGAAAGTTTTTGACTTATAAAAGAATTATTCTAAATGATGATCTTCCTAATATATTGTGGGGGAGCTTTGTGCGCAGAGCCCCCCACCCGCCACGGATGAGAATAAGTTTACCAAGACAGGATCTGCTTGGGGAGGAAAGGTAGCTGATCTTTCAAAGGAGAAGGACAAGAGCCTTTTCCTCAGTGGGCTTTTATTGGGTTTGTTTTGCCTAGGAATACAGGCTCATTAATCATTGTCAGGCAGTAAGGATCAAACAATAGATAACACACAAAGAACTCTGAGGGCCTATTTTGAGTCAGGGTCAGATAGCTAAAGAGCTATAAAACTTTGAGGAACAAACTCACTTCTTGCTTGGGCCCTTATTTAATTGAGAGCATTCTAAACAAAGCAGGTTTCACAGGATTTTACATATTCTTTCCTAGGCCTGATTGCCCTAGGGAACCTGCCCTTTCCAGCACAGGGCTACACCCACCACCAGCATTGTTTCAGGCTTAAGGCATTGTCTCAGATTTAAGTCAGACAGGGGTTGTAAGGCAGCCAGGAGACTTCTTGTAGACAGAATGAGGACTCAGGCTATGTCAGGATAGCCGAGGGGCAGGAGTTTTGCTGTACCCCCCAAGTCCTTCCTTGGGGCCTCCTCATGATCATGCCTGTCTTAGGTCGTTTCCCCCTTGAGGAATCTTACCTGTCATTGGCTAACTGATCAAGCATTGGGGGCCAGTTATGGATGAAGTAAAAGGAGCAGAAGCAGCGCTTCTGCCAGGGAGATAAGCCTTGGCTCCTTAGTGGCTTATGGTCTAAAGGTCACTCACTCAGCCTTAGTCATGGGGGAGTTGCGGCTCCTGAAACCAGGCAGGGGGGTTCCCAACAATATATTTAAGGGCATTTATATACAGATTATTGCTTATTTTTCATTCACAAAATATGAAGATGAAGTCATTGAAGCTATTGCTATTTGAAAAACAAAATAACATGAATCAGGTCTAAAATTGTAATGCAAATTAATTAACATCTGTTTCTTCTACAGAAGTTAGTATATTAGCCTCCTACACTTTTTTGAGCACCCCATCAGTTGCACAGAATGTCATGTTTCCTCTGTATTATAAAAAAGTCATTATGGAAGAAGCTTCTTTGCTCCTTAGATTCCACATCAGAGCAGAGTATACAAGACTTGTTGAAATAGAACTCTGGAAACTCAGACTCAATTGTGAGATGGACTGAATTCAAAATTCTCTCCTTCCCTTTTTTCTTGCCCTCTGCTGCAAGTTTTCTTTGGAGCTAGAGTAGGAGACAAAGGGAAGCCAGGGTCCAGCTGGCCTCGGCATCCTCCCATAACCAAAAGCACAACAACCACAACTGAAAGAATCAGTTGGAGTGGGTTGGGATTTTGGTTGCTATTACAAGATTTTATTAATAATTTTCTGTAGTTAATGTTTTGTTTAAAAAATAGTTACAGTTTATGTGATTAATTCTAATACATATTCAGTATGCTTCACACAGTCCTTCTTTCTCTAAGTACCAGTGAATTTTTATTTGTTTTATTGTTTTGTTTCAACTATTCCCCTAAATTATTCTAATTGTAAAGTAAGAGAGTGAATTTTCATTGCCACATTTACTGAAATAATATAAAAATCACTTATTTCTAGAATTAATTGTGATTACTTTATAATATATTTTAGATTTTTACACATAGATACACATTCATGTTTTATTTAAAGGTCATCATATTTAGTACTAGTTTGCATTCTGCTGTTTTATTTAATATGCCTTAAACATCTTTTCATATTAATAAATGTACCTGTATAAAGTCATTTAAAGAATGGATGCATATGCTTCATATGTCTAGGTCTACCTACCACATTTTACTCAACTAATACCCAGTTTTTAGTCCATTTCTGGTCATTATAAATAACTTTACATACATGTTTACTCTCTTACCTGATCACTTCTTAATATGAATTTCTAGGCATGGACATAAATGGTTTCATTTTAAGCTTTGAGGCCATAATCCCAAAGGATCTTCCAGGAAGATGGTGGGATTACTGCTCAGTAGTGTGAGGGTACCATTTCCTTTGTGCATACGTGTACACACATACACAATGCCAGACCTTGTCATTGTAAGGTTATTAGTATTCCGCCCAGGAAATAATGCCAATCAGCCACAAAATGGGGCCATACAGAGCTTTACTGGGGGGTTGCGCACCCGGGTGAGGTTCTCCGGTCCACAGGTTGGGGGCCCAGGAAGTCGCGCCCGAGCCTAAGAAGGGAAAGAATTTTATACATGTGGTCGACGTATCATTGGTCAGTCCTCTTTAGGCGCTAGTTGCCATGGTTTTTCCCCACCACTCCAGCCATCTTCATCTGATGTCAGCCAGTTTTTCACGGGCTTCAGCCCCTGGTGGCCATCTTATCTCACCACTCCCAACCTAACAGTCATGATTCACCTTTCTCAGTTCTTTCCTTTTTCCTTCATCTGCCAGTTCTTGGACCATTGTTACAGTGTTTTGAAGGTTAATTTTATAAAATGTTTTGCTGTCTGGCAGGGTCAGTCCACACACAAATTGCGTTAGTCAAAAACCACGATGAGATACTACTTCACACCTGTTAGAATGGCCATCATAAACAAATGATCAAACAACAAGTGTTGGAGAGAATGTGGAGAAAAGGGAACCTCAGGGCACTGTTGGTGGGAATACAGACTGGTGCAGCCACTGTGGAAAACACTATGGAATTTCCTCAGAAAACTAAAAATGGATCTGTCTTTTGACCTGGCAATTCTACTGCTAGGATTATATCCTAAGAACCCTGAAACACCAATCCAAAAGAACCTATGCACCCCAATGTTCACAGCAGCACAGTTTACAATAGCCAAATGTTGGAAGCAACCTAGGTGCCCATCAGTAAATGAATGGATCAAGAAACTATGGTACATTTACAGAATGGAATTCTATGCAGCAGAAAGAAAGGAGCTCCTACCCTTTGCAGCAGCATGGATAGAACTGGAAAGCATTATGCTAAGTGAAATAAGCCAGGCTGTGAAAGACAAATACCGTATGGTCTCACCTTTAACAGTAACCTAAACAACAAAACAAACAAACAAGCAAAATATAACCAAAGACACTGAAATAGAGAACAGCCTGACAGTGACCGGAGGGGAGAGAGGAGGGAATTTCAGGGGAAAAGGTAAGGGTTTACAGGAACAAGTATAAAGGACATGTGGACAAAAACTAGGGGTGTTGGAAATGGGAGGGACGTGGAGAGGGTTGGGGGGTGGGCTGGGATGGGAGTTAAAGACAAAAAACTCTACATGAACAACAATTAAAATAAAGAAAGAAAACTGTGGTACGTTTACACAGTGGCATACTATGCAGCAGAAAGAAGGAAGGAGCTCTTACCCTTTGCGACAGCATGGATGGAACTGGAGAACATTACGCTAAGTGAAATAAGCCAGGTGGAGAGGGACAAATACCATATGATCTCACTTTTAAGTGGCCACCTAATGAACAGAACAAATAAGCAAGTAAAATATAACCAGAGACTGTGAAATTAAGAACAATCTGACAGTAACCAGAGGGGAGGTGAGAGGAGATAATGGGGGGAAGGGTTTTCAGGAACAACTATAAAGGACACATGGACAAAACCAAGGGGGCGTGGAAGCGGGGGAGGGAGATGAGGATGGCTGGGTTGTATGGGAGGTGGTGGGGGGTGAGTGCAGACAACTCTAATTGAACAACAATAAAATAATTTTTTAAAAATATTTGTATTCTTACAAATTTTCAAATGAATTTATAGCATCTTAGAAGTCTACAAATGATTCCTTTGAGATTTTCTTTGGGCTTACATGAAAATCATAGGTTAACTTAGTAAGACAAAGTCTTCAGTGAGGATTTTAAGTGTATTATCCAAGAATGTGATGTATCTCTCCATTTATTTAGTTCTCCTTTTACATATCTTGGTAAAATATTTTTGTTTTTATCATGTAACTAGTACATGCACATTTGTTTTTGTTCATTAACTTGTAGAGCGCTGTGGACCTTTTTATAATTTTGATTTCATCCCCTAAAGTTTAGATTTGTTGTTGTAGTATTTGTGTTCTCATTCTCAGAGTTCTCTGGATATAGGTTGATTTCCTCTTTCATCCAATAATGGAAGTTACTTAATTTTTACTTAAGTTTTTTCTTTTTTGGTTTTGTTTTGCTTATCCTTTGTTACTAATTTCTTGCTTAATTTTATTGTTACTTGAGAACAAGAAGAATTATTGTTAAAGTTGTCTGTTTTATGATGGCCTCATAAAACATTTTCATTTCATTTTCTGTTTTCAGTATTCAGAGTTGAAGTTGCTGTGAATTTATTGTAGATTCTCTGAGAACTTGTTTGAATTTTTTTATTCTGGAAAATGGTGGAGAAGGAAGTTTTTGTTATTGCCTAAATTGGAACACAGTTGTCTGTTGGGGAAATGACTACCAAAGAATATAAGCATTGGTGCCACAGGGAAGTGCTGTATTTTTTTAAAGCCTACATTCTTCATTTACTAAGGCAGTTAGAAGTGTGTACAGGTACTGCCCAAGTATCATAACTGGGCATAACTATCCTTTGTAGGTGTCTTCCTATTGCCAGTGTGCTTGCTTTCCTTTTCAAATGTGTTGCCAAGTGATGGTGGGAGTAGCTACTCAAATGTTACCAGTGCTGACCAAAGCCTCTGTGACCGTACGTGACATTTTCCCCATGACTCCCCTCACCTCCTGCCCACTCTACCTAACCCATTACTTCACAAGCAGGCTTTTTCTTTTTCTTTTTTTAATTTCAAGAATATAGGATTTAATGGTAAGCCATTTATTAGCATGTACTGATCTAATATAGCTTCTTATAATAACCTGAAAGAAAAGTAATTACAGTTGACACTGAACAATGCCAGGGTTAGGGAAACTTAACTACTAATAGCCTACCATTGCCTGGAAGCCTTACCAATAACAAAAAGTCAGTTAACACATACTTATATGTTAAATTTATTATATACTATGTTCTTACCATAAAGTAAGCTAGAGAAAAGAAAATGTTATTAAGAAAATCATAAGAGAAAGTTAATATACAGTATTTATTGAAAAAAAGTCAATATATAAGTGGACCTGCACTGTTCAAACCCATATTATTCAAGGATCAACTGTATTTTGAAGTTAGATTTTATCCATAATAAATATCAATCCTTGAAAATTAACATCTGGTCACAAGCACAGATTTTCACAGAATCTTCACTATAGATAGTGGTAAAGAGCCAAGAATTCATAAGCAAAATCTGTTACCTAAATATAACTTAAAAATATCACCATAGTTTTACCATAGGAAACTCTCCTTCGAGTATGAAATCTATGTATTTGTACATTGTATAAAAAGATGCTCGTGCTCAGAGAAAGGTAACTAAATTTCTTCAGCACCATAAGGGGTTCTTTATTCTAATATTAATCAAATATAAGCCAGTGGTCTGGGGACATCTAGGAAACCTTGATGCAGATATCAGTGCTGCTGCAGAACAGTGGGATGTAGAGTTTCAGCATATGTATTTCTTAGAATTTATCTGCTCACCAGCCCCTGCTTAGATCCATCTGTTTCTGGTGGTAATTACACCCTTCTTGTTGCATCTGCTTACACACTAGAATTTTTCATTGTTTTTGTTTGCTAAATTACTCAGTAAAATAAAATTATACAAAGCACCATCTAGACAAGCACTTCTCAACCCAACTTGCACATTGCAAACACTAGGAAAGATTTTTATAAAACTTACGTCAGGATTCCATCAGAATATCTAATGTTGGGTCCCAGTATCATCAAAAGCTGTCAAATGATTCAAATATGCATCCAGGATTGCAAACCAGGAAATGGAATAATGAGTGAGCCTGTCCAGATGATGTAGAAATGGTAGAGCATAGTTAAATCATCCATTCATTATGTTATACTACCTAGAATATAATCAATTTAGAAAGGGCAAAGGCTTGCCAATTCCAGGGACCCTCAGGAGTCTCAAATTCAAATCTAGAGGAGCTGGAGGTAAAATGAAGAAGGAAATTTAATTAAAAAATTGGGAGCCCTCACTATGGCAAACAGGCATGAGTTCAAACTCCATCTCAAGTGGGTGGCTGTGACTCCACTCTGGTCAATTATTAACACACAGAATGTGAGCCAGTGTTGCTGCATGTTTTAATTTTTCCAGAAAAATCAGGTATGTGTGTATATAATCTGATTTAATAATAATTTATGAAGTTGGAAAGCAAAATAATGATACCTGCTGAGTAGACTGGGGACTTTTGCTATGCATAACCCAAGGCCCAATTCCAAGTGTTGGAGCTATAGGACCAAGGAGTATACCCACTGGTGGCTGCAGAACCTGAGCTTCCTACCTGAGTCATCAGTTCTATACTAAGGATCAAAAACAAATTAGCCACTAAACACATGACATGTAACACAAGTAAACATTTCTCCACACTTTAATTTATCCCTTAAAAATTTTACCTCATACTACCATTAAAAAAGAAAATGAGTACTTATGTAAAAATTACATTAGACTCATTTTGAGAGACAAGAGATCGTAAAATTCTGTTCTAAAAATGGAACTTCCGGCCAAGATGGAGGTGTAGCTGGACACACTGTGCCTCCTCTCACAACCAAGATTAAGGACAACAAAATATAGAAACAAACAAAAAAAAGAAAACCCAACCAGGACAGAGAGAAGATTGAATTGTGTGGGAGTCTGACAACAACGATTCACCCAGACCGGTAAGAGGGCTGGAGTTGGATCATGGCGCGATAACTTGGTGGTGGTCCCTGGCGCGCAGTCACTTTCACACAGGCGGCGGTGTTGCCAAAACGGGGAGCACAAGGTGGTGGACTGCGGACACACATTTGCTCACAGATAAACCAGGTAAAAACGGGCAGCAAGACAGACTGTGCAATGCAGGGCCCCAGTGCTGGGAAGTGAAGCCTAAAAACACCCATTGAAAATACTTGTAGTGGTTGAGGTGCCAGGAGGAAGTCCCAGCCTCGCAGGAGAGTTCCTTGGGGAGACCCATAGGGTCCTGGAGTGTATGCAGGCCCACCCACATGGAAATCAGCACCAGAAGGGCTCAATTTGATAGGGGAACGTGGCTGAAGGTACTGGAATCTGCGAAACAGCGTGAAGCAAGCGCCATTGTTCCCTCTCAGACCCCGCCCCCACATCCAGCATCACTATACAGCACCTGGGCTGCCCCGCCCTGGTGAACACTTAAGGCTCTGCCCCTCATTATGTAACAGCCGCGACCAGACAAAAGCAAAAAAAACAAAGCCAAGGATGGCTCAAAAGGGAGAACAGACCGGGCCCCAGAGCTAATTCATCTGAGCGACCAGGAGGTAGTCAACCTATTAGATACAGAGCTCATAGCAGTGGTAGCCAACCTATCAGAAGCACAGTTCAAAGCTCTGGTGATTAGGAAGCTCACAGAATTGGTTGATTTTGGTCGCAAATTAGAGGAACAAATGGAGGCTACAATAAGTGAAATGAAGAAAGACGCACAGGGAACCAATAGTGATGAGAGGAAAACTGGGACTCAAATCAATGGAGTGGACCAGAAGGAAGAAAGAAACAACCAAACAGAAAAGAATTAAGAAACAAGAGTTCAAAAAAATGAGGAGAGGCTTAGGAACCTCCAGGACATCTTTAAATGTCCCAACATCTGAATTATAGGGGTACCAGAAAGGGAAGAGGAAGAGCAACAAGGGGAAAACTTATTTGAACAAGTAATAAAGGAGAACTTCCCCAATCTGGTAAAGGAAATAGACTTCCAGAAAGTCCAGGAAGCTCAGAGATTCCCAAAGAAGTTGGACCCAAGGAGGAACACACTAAGGCACATCATAATTACATTAGCCAAGATTAAAATGAAGGAGAGAATTCTAGAAGCAGCAAGGGATAAGGGGACAGTTACCTACAAAGGAGTTCCCATCAGACTGTCAGCTGATTTCTCAAAAGAGACCTTCCAGGCAAGAAGGGGCTGGAAAGAAGTATTCCAAGTCATGAAAGTCGAGCTACATCCAAGATTGCTCTATCCAGCAAAGCTTTTATTTAGAATGGAAGGGAAGATAAAGCAATTCTCAGATAAGGTCAAGTTGAAGGAGTTCCTCAACACCAAGCCCTTATTATATGAAATGTTAAAGGGACTTTTCTAAGAAAAAGAAGATAAAAAATATGATAGTGAAAAGATAGCAAACTCACAGATATTAACAACCACACCTAAAACAAAAGCAAACTAAGCAAACAGCTAGAACAGGCGCAGAAACACAGAAATGGAGATCACATGGAGGGTTAGCAACAGGAGAATGGGAGGAGGAGAGAGGGGGAAAAGGTACAGGGAATAAGTAGCATTGATGGTGGATAGAAAATAGACAGGGGGAGGGCAAGAATAATGTGGGAAAAGTAGAAGCTAAAGAACTTATGACACATGGACATGAATTAAAGGTGGGAATGTGGGTGGGAGGGGTTGTGCAGGGTGGAGGGGAATGATGGGGGAGAAATGGGACAACTGTAATAGCGTAATCAATAAAATATATGAAAAAATGGATACATCAGTGGAACAGATAAAATATGAGGGGTGTCCATTCAGACTTGCCCAAGGATGGTAATGCTAATGTGAAAGGAGAAGATGGTTACCTCCTTATATGTTCTTTAATACTTATTTTATACTGATGTTTACATTAAAAACACTTACGAAGTATCTGTGTATTGGTTAGACATCGAGTGACAGTGAGTATTGCCTTGATGTTCCATTGTTGTTACTTGGGCATCTCTAGGCCCTGCATGTATTTACGTATTGTAGAACATGTACAGATGATTTCTAGAAAAGCAATTTGTCAGTGCATATCAGAGTTTCTCAAGCACATACTTTTTGGTCTAACATTCACACCTTTAGCAATGCGTAACTATAGAAATACACAAGTACACAAAAATTACATGTGCAAGAATGTTTGCCAAGGAGTTTTGTGTCTCCTACCTTCATCTCTTGAAATCCTGGGAGCTACCTCCATACACTCAAGACATCATCCAAATAAAAGCAGAAGATATTTAGAACTGAGTAACCAAAGAAATACTGGGAAGAATAAGCTCCAAGGAAACTATTTCAGTTAGTTTTTAAATTGTAGGTCACAATCCATGGGTTGGTCACATCAATCTGGGAGACTACCACCGGATTTTTTCTTTTAATTAAAAAAATGGAATAAAATAGAGCAGACAGAAAGCACTCAACGTAAATTAAATATAGTAAGGGGAAATGTGTTTTGTAAATACATTGTTTCCATTTTCATACATACACAGGTATCGGTATACCCATCGTGATGTAAGTTGTGGTTCTCACTCTGGGTCACAACAAAAAAATTCAGAAACAATAATTAAACATTTTTTTGACTAATAATAAACCAGAATGCTATTTTTTTTGTTGACTGATAGCAGGTGGCAGCTTTTTTAGAAAACCCACTCAGTTATACATGCATGTAAATATATGTTGTTTGTAGGGCCATGAAGAGGTCCAAATACACATCACACAGGGAATATGGAATATATTATAAAACGGGAGAATTTTTATTTTTATATTTTCATTACTTTATGTACTCTATATGATATCCTTATAGGCTTGTATTGCATAATTTTCTCCTTCCTCATTTTAATTTTTCAGTTATATTTGACATAGATTATTATATTAGTTTCAGGTATACACCTCAATGATTATACATTTCATAACTTACAAAGTAATTATCCCAATAAATCCAGTACCCATCTGACAACATACATAGTTTGAATATTACTGACTACATTCCCTATGCTGTACTTGACATCCCCATGACTATTCTGTAAGAACAAATTTGTCCTTCTTATCCTTTCATCTTTTTCACCCATCCCCCCAATCCTCCACCCATCTGGCAGCCATCAAATGTTCTCTGTATCTATGAATCTGTTTCTATTCTGTTTGTTTATTTTGTTTTCTAGATTCAGTTGTTGATATATATGATTTGTCATTTTATTGTTCATATTTTTTATATGTTTTTTATTCCTTTTAAAGAAGACTAGCATTTCATATAATGTTAGTTTGGTGGTGATGAATTCCTTTAGCTTTTTCTTGTCTGGGAAGCTCTTTTTCTGTTTTTCATTTCTAAATGATAGCTTTGCTGGGTAGTTTAATCTTGATTGTAGGTGCTTCCTTTTCATCACTGTCTTTCTTACCAGTCCCTTTCAGTCTGGAATGTTTTTGTTGAGAAATCAGGTGACAGTCTTATGGGAACTCCCTTTACTCCCTTTTAAGGGAGTTATTCATAACTAACTGCTCTTTTCTTGCTGCTTTTAAGATTCTCTCTTTGTTCTTTAACCTTTTACATTTTAATTATTTGTCTTGGTGACGGCCTCTTTGGGTTCATCTTGATCGGGTCTTTCTGCGCTTCCTGGACTTGTATCTCTATTTCCTTCACCAAGTTAGGAAAGTTTTCTGTCACTACTTTTTTCAAATAGGTTTTCAATTTCTTGCTTTCTCTCTCTTCATTTCAGTACCCCCATGACCAAATGTTGGTATGCTTGAAATTGTCCCAGAAGCCTTACTCTATCCTCATTTTTTTCTTTGATTCTTTTTTCTTCTTGCTGTTGTGATTGGGTATTTTTACTCCCTTATATTCCAAATTATTGATTTGATTGTTTGCTTCATCTACTCTACTGTTGATTCCCTATAAATTATTCTTCATTTCAATGAGTGTCTCTCATTTCAGATTGGTCCTTTTTTATGCTGTTGAGGTTTTAAGTTCCTTGAGCATCCTTATAACCAGTATTTTGAACTCTGCATTTAGTAGATTGCTTATCTCCATTTTGTTTAGTTCTTTTTCTGGCATTTTCTTCTGTTCTTTCATTTATGCCACGTTTCTTTGTCTCCTCATTTTGGCAGCCTCCCAGTGTTTGTTTTCATTTATTAGGCAGAGCTTCTATGTCTCCCAGGCTTGGTAGAGTGGCCTAATGTAGTAGGTATTCTATAGTGACCAGTGGCTCTCCAGTGAACAGACTCTCTGATCACTCTAGGTGGGCATTCCAGTTGTCCCCCACGCCTCATGGGGGTGTAGGCTTTGTACACCCTCCTCTTATAGTTGAGCCTTGAATACTGATCGATAAGAGGGATTTATCCCCAGGCTGATCCACTGCAAAGACTGACTTTGACCACCAGCTATGGAACTCTGACCACCATGGATGATCAGCTGTGCAGCTGCTGACCCCATGGAGCAGAACTCACTCTAGGGGAGCTCTGGTGTCCCCTAGGTCAACCCTTTGAATATATCTTTGTGGAGGTGGTTGGGTGGTGATGCTTTGATATGGTCTGAGGCTGTCGATTGGGTACACTGACTCTGAGAGCTCCTAGGAGGTTCGGGCCAAGGTCGTCTGCCATCTGTGTTCTGCCCAGGGCCACTGAGCATGAGTTGCAAAGGTATCTGCGGGTGGCTGCTACTTGTGCTGGGATTGGAAGTGCCCAGGTAAGGCCAGGCTGTAAACCGAGGCCAGCTGCTATGAGTGCCCGGGGCTGGAGCCACTTAGTACTTAGTAAGTGGTATGGGGCATGCTGCTTGTTTGAGGGGTTTTAGGAAAGTATGTGAGGTATGAGCCAAGATAGGCCATTAGTATGGAAAAGCCACTGGAAACCGCTTGGGTGGGTCTGAAAGTTGGGTGGGGCAGCTCAGGGAATCCCCTTGGAGAACACTGTGAGCCAGGCTGATGGAGACTCAAATAATGGTGCCCACCTGCTGGCTCTGTGCAGGGAAGGCTCATTAAAGGAACATTGGACTCTGCCAGCACTTCTCTTTCGGAGAAAGCTGTCTCCCTTCCTCCGTAGCTCTCATTTTGATGCCAGACAATTAAGTTTCTTCCTCTATGTCTCTGGTGCCTTTCAAGCTGCAGCCCCAGTGCTGCAGCTCATATGAAAGTGAGTCAAACTAAGTCTGTGTCCTTTAAGAGGAACTGCCTGGGACTCCTGAAGCCTTCTGTCTCCCTCAGCCACACTGCCCACTGATTTTTACAGCCAGAGGTTATGGGGAGGACTTCTCTTCCTGGCACTGGAACCCTGGGCTGGAGGGCCTGGTGTAGGGATGGGACCCTTGATCCTCAGCGGGGACCTCTGCAGCTGAGATATCTCTCCCAATTTTTATCCACCACACATGAGTGTGGAACCAGCTTGTTCTGTCTCCACCCTTCGTACCAGTCTCAGGGTGCCTCTGTTTTAATTCCCTAGTTGTTGTATTTCCTTTCAACAGATTTCAGGCATTCTGAATGATGGTGGTTTTGTAGTTTAGTTGTAGTTTTGTTGTGGATGTGGGATGAGGCAAGTACTGCTTTTACTACACTGTCATCTTGTAGAAGAGGCAGGATTTTTCTTGTAGTGAGTTGAGTCATGCCTTCACTGGGGTCTTATTTCTATCATTTCATAGAATTTTTAATTTAAAATTTGGGGCATATTTAACTTTTCCAACCCAGGTACAGTTTGTTCCCTTTTAATACTGCATTAGTCATTTCTAGGTAGGAATTGGTGGGGGACAGGAACTTGATGCTGAGTTCCAGCACACTTTCATCCTGGCCATCCCTCCACAGTTCCTTCCAGCAGGTGACAGCGGAGCGCTCCCTGGGCTCAGCCCTCAGTCGCCGCCACCTAATCCAGATGACAGATGGAAGATAAACATTCAAGCTTATCAATTCCTCATGTTTAATATAATTAATTTTAGCTACCTATCTTTAGTGGAATGTGTAGCAGGAGCTATATTCTCAGACTTTCTCTTCCTTCCCTGAATTTCAAACCTATCCTAGTACAAAATACTGAAGACATTTAGGGACCTCCTTGACTCTTAGGGAGAGGCTGAATCACAGACAGAGAGCAGACCTAAGGAAGTAGGGAGACATGGTAGCGGAGACACTTCTTTCTTAGGACCTGAGGTAGAAGAGGACAAGAAGGGGGTTTAGAAGGTCCTGTGAGATAATGTCCTATCTCTATCTAATGGAAAAACAGGACTACATGTGTTCAATAAAAGCCCTGCTTCCAGTCTCCACAGTGGACTGTGTGAGGCCTCCTTTCTTTTCCAAGGATAATAGAGAACTTCAGACACTTGTGGCACTTAAAAGTGGCCATACTCTGCTTATTTGTAAAGATGGACACTAATTTAGTTTTAGAGCTTTTTTCTTTATTGTGCACTTTCTGACTATATGACTGTAACTATTGGGAAAGATATATAAAAAATAAGTAAAATATGAATTTTACTCTCTTCTAATACCTATTGTCTCCCTTCTTTGAGGGTGGGAAGGGACACAGTACACTAAGTAAACTGAAATTGGCTCTGATAATAGGAACTTTAAAAATTCTGTTAGGAATTAAACAACAATAAATTAACTTAAAAAAAATTCTGTTAGGGAATCTGTCATCAGTATTTGCTTTTAAATGGTAAACGTTTCAGGATTACGTGTGTAAAGTTATATGTTATAAATTATATAAATTATATGAATAATATACAGTATTCATATATAAAATATATGAATTATTAGAACTCTCCTGTCTTAGAGGTTTTGACCAGTTATATTTGGTAGTAAAATTTACACAGCAGATTTTTTTATTTTAACAGATCTGTTACTTAATTAAGTTTTTCAAAAGAAATTTAGAACTTCATTTTGTGAGGATAAAGGCCATTTGTGAGAGCAAACACAGAGCGGAGGTAGCCCTGGAGCTGGGGAATAGCTTTGATTTCTGGCAGAATTTGTGAGTCCATGGCTTTCTGATCAACCCTACATTGCTCTGTAATCTCGTATTTCTCTTTCTCAGTGTCGAAGATCTCCCCCTCCTGGTGTCTGGGCTTGCACAGCTTCTTGAAGTAAGCGTCAGTGAGATGCTTGGGGATTTTCACACCACTGATACCAATTTTGGTGGAGGTAGTGATGACAAATTTCTGGTGTGTTCTACGCAGAGGAACTCGATTATAGGCCAGAGGTCCAGTCACAAGTAGCAAGCCACTCCTTCAGGAAAATTACCCTCTTGCCTCTGTGGCGCCCAGTGAGGACGATGAGAATGGTCCTGGGAGTGATGCTGGCCCACAGTTTTCTCGCATGCTGACTGAAGGGCTTCTTGCCATGGCTCAACAGCTTTCTAGGCATGTCTTCAGTAGCATAGTATCTAGGCATTTTGCGAAGTTTGGTACCACTTGGTACCACTCGGGTACCACCATTCTTGTCGCCACCCACTGGTTTAGTGACAGTAGCCATAACTTTCTCCTTCTTTTTCTTTTCAATCCTGGATTTAGCTGCAGAGTATTTCCTCTTGTACATTGTGGCAGACCCTTCTGCGGGCGTGGGCCCAGCTCCCACTCGGAGATGTACAGGACCCATGCCCACAGATAGGTTCTTTCCTGGGTAATCAGATTTGCAATATACTTAGGCTGTTTTGAGACTGGCTTTCTGCTGAAACCCTCTCACCTTGCAAGTATGTTGCAGGCCCAGTGTAACTGCCTGCCTATTCATTTGCTAATATCCTTCTGTGATGTAATGAGGGGCATTGGCTCCTCTTTTGTAACCGGGATAGTGAGGAAGAACCATCTTGGAATATAAGGAGGTATTATTAGAATAAAGGCCTGTCATGATGGAGGCCAGGACTTTGGCTCCTCTTGAGAGAAAAGTCAGAATGTTGTCCTTATTCTTCCACCAGACTCGGTGGTCTGTGTGTATGTTTTAATTCATCCATAATGACGCGGACACTGCTGGACACCGGCTTTTCGGGAATACATAGCTGACCGGGAATACCTGCCAATTCCTCTGACTAGGACAGGGTTTTGGCTGCAGTGGGGCTTCCCCTTCTTAGGGTCTTGGCTTTGAGGTACCCCTTCTTAACCTTGCCACCAGCATCAGCCTTCTTGGCTTGGGATTTCTTCTCCTTAGTATCCAGCTTCTCAGTTTTTTCACCCGCCATCTTTTCCAATCAATATGGAAAAAAGAGATTTTTTTTTATTATAGATTCTTCCCTTTAAAATAAAGATCCTAGCTACTCTGAACTTTTAAAAGAAGTTTAATACTGAAGCAAATTTATTTCTCTTACGATATGAATTACTGCTCAAATGTCATTGTTAAGTTACTTTTCTTGGGTTAAATGAAAAACCGACTGCTTCTAACTTTTGTGGTTTAATCTGTAATTAATATGTTATTTTTAGGGAAAGATTGTGAGGGTTTGATTTCCCAGTTTGCAAAATAAATTAATTCTCGGGTAATTGTTTGAGGAACGTTTTGTGATACAAGTCTTTTAACTGATTGATGTGCATTATTCTCCATGAATTTTGGTATTTTGGTGCCACCTTGTGGCTTGACTTTGTGGTTACTTCCACACTCATACATTTTAAACAGTATCCTGGGCTGAACAAAATATAGTGGAAATTCTTTCCAAAATACAAATTATGTAGTACTATCAGTGTGCATAAAAAATTGTTGAGAAAGACTTGACATTTGGTCAATGGCCAAGCAAAAATAGTAAAAAAAAGTATCTAATACATTTTTCTTCATTTCTGAAATTCAGTTTTTGTATTTGTCCCTAGTTGCTGCTGTTTGAACGATCTTGGATGAGCAGGTGGAAATCTTCTATTCTGCATGAAGGGGAAGGGAACATAAGGAATGTGAAGTGGAGAGGCCATCTGATTGCTTGGGCCAATAATATGGTAAAAAGCATGTCTCCTTCCTAATGCTTCTTCAGAGCCAAAGGAATTCCTTTGGGACAAAATGGACTGAGAGGGAGGTAACAAAATAAATAAATTCTTGGGTAATTGTTTGAAGAACGTTTTGTGATACAAGTCTTTTAACTGATTTGTCCTTAGGGACAAATGGACTGAGAGGGAGGTAACAAAGGGAAAAGATGCCATTCACTTCAGTGGTCATTTCTAAAAGATTCAAATGGCAATTCATATCATACCTGGAAGGTTAAAGAAATTAGATCTCTCTTGGCTTTCATAATAGAGTAACTCCCAACATATTCTGTACTCTATTTTAAAGGAAGAAACCCAAGGTATGGAGAATAGCCAAGAAAATAAAAAGGCATCTTAATAATTGAAAGGCTGCATTGGGAATGTGGTCTTGAAAATACCATCTGCTTATTAGCCAAGGGCAAGTAACAGTGGATATGAAACAAGTGCAGAATATTGCCAATTCCATTTTTACTCCCAGTATAATCACAAGCAAAATATGTGCCTGCCTTTTAAAAAGTGGATCATGGTTTTTGGTGCCAGACTTAAAGTTTATTCTATGTGAGTTAGAGCTGATAGTTTAAAAAATGTCTTTTTGACAGCTGGCATATCCTTTGAAATTTCAAGGTATAACTTAGAAGATTAGTTCTATTCTTTTCTCCCAGAATCTACTTTGCTCTTCAGGACTTTTCTTACTTTTTTCCTTGGTCACAATAAGGTAAACAAACTAGTGGCCTCTTGGTTTATTTTTAGTTAGCAGCTTGCTTGATGTTTCCATTTGAGTACTTTAAATGTCAGGTGTAGTTTTTTTTTTACATAGTGGATATTCAATTTCAAAGTGTTTCTAAACAGCAAACTTCTTTTGTAGTGAGTGGAATAATACATTAGAAATGTTCCTTTCATTTTAGAAATGCAGTTGTTGACATCTATACATTTCACATTTGTGTTGTGTTTGAACCACTGGTGGCATCTACTAATAAAATTGCTTTTGTCCAGAAAGAAATATTGAGGTTTTCTTTTGTTTGGGGTTCTCACAGGTTTCTGTGGAGTAGAAGCATTTCCTTTGCATGGCTCCCAGCAGTACTCAATAAACACTGTCAATATTTTGTAGTGGTGATTATCAGTGGTGTGTAGCAGTGGCTGTTAATAATTTTTCCTTTACTTTTCTTCTCCCAAGAAGAAGGTGCTTAGTGCTATTTTATTTTCCAGGGTGTGAAGATTTTTGACATTACCTCAAAGCAGAGAATCACCAATGTGCCCCGGGATGATATAAGTCTTCGCCCAGATATGTATCTCTGCAGCCTCTGCTGGAAGGATAGTGTGACCCTGATTATCGGCTGGGGGACTTCTGTCAAGGTGGTTTTGCTTGGCTTATAATAAGTCCATGTTGTTACAGATCCATTGAGGATGGTCCAAAGGAATATGAGCTCTTGAATGGCCTCTTGCAACCAGAATATTTTCACCATGAGTATTACTGCAACCAGAGTGTTTTTGCCATGTGATAATCATTTAATGCTCAGTCCTTTCCTAAGCCTAAGTTTTAAGGTAGTCTTTCTTTTCCATGTTGTAAAAAACAAACTGTGAACTTTTCTATGTTCAAGATGCTGCTTTTTAAAAGTCTTTTTTTTAATTTCCCATAACCCAAACCAAAATTCCCATAACCAAGATTTGGTCTTGGCTAGTTATGGAACATGTTGTTAGTTTTGTGGGTTCATCAGGTTTTCCTTTCTCCATTCTTCTTTCCATTTCCCTTAGCTTTTTCGTTAGAGTTAACGGCAGAAAAAGAAGGATAAAACTAAATCATCCTGCTTGCTTGGTAATAATATAAAGGAGTAGAAGCCCAAACTTCTTGTCAGTAAGACTTGAGACTATTTTGTGGTATATAACTATCTGCCCTTTATGTGCCCAAGTAAATGAAATTTAGTTATTCTACAAAAGAGGCCCGAAGCTTATTCACATTTATTTAATGGATAACAGTGCTTGTTTTGTATTAGATACTTCAGAGCCAAAAGTTGTTTGTTTCCCAAAAGTTATATAGCTTAACCTAAACAAAATAAAATAAAAATTAGCTGAGGTAAAAGTGGTGTGAGAAAGTATGCCAGTGGCAGTCTAATGGAAGAGCTCTGGCTTTAGAGTCAGACAGACCAGGCATCAATTATAAGCTCTCCATTCACTTCCCATGTCATCCTTTCTAAGACTAAATCTCATCCACAAAATGGGAGTACTGGTTATTCTCACATCCTAAATTTTGTGGAGGATTAAATGAGGTAATGCAAATAAAGAGTTTAGCATAGAAACTGACATATTGCATCAATAAATATTAGCTGTCATTGTTATATCATAAAATTCTGCGAAAGTCACTAAAGAGACATGGCTTTTTAAAATTTACTCTTCTCTGGAAAATGGAAGCATAAAAATAATTAATGACATGCTTCTTATTACCAAAACAAAAGCATAATTTACCTGAGGTTAGGTACCGCCTGTCTCTTACATTGGTAGGATTCAAGTTTTCTTTCTTAATTGAACATGCACTAATTGTTTTCCTGTGTTAAATGAACAAAGCCTGATTTATATGGGAATATGAATATAAGCCTGATAATGGGAAGGAAGTTGCGTCCAGAGTCTAGGATAAAAAAATGATTCTCCAGTTTCCCTATCCGTGTGTGTCATTACTCACCAAAAAAATCCCCTTACATTGTTGATAGTTTTAAAGTTCTTTAAATGGACCAGGTGGCATTTTTTGTTTGCTTTAAAGTTGCTTTTTCTTTTTCTTTTGGTGAAAAGCAAGGAAAATTAGCCTGTAGGGACACATAAGTAGTTCTCTGATTTCTATAAGAAATGCTTTCTCTATTGGGCTGCATAATAGCCCCCCTAAGAGAGCAAGTGCTAATTTCTGCAACCTGGAAACATTTCTTTAAATGGTAATATACTGTGGCAAAAGATGTGATTAATCAAAGATCTTGAGATGGGGATACTATCCTGCATTAACTGGGTGGGCCTTAAATGCAGGCACACGTGTTCTTAAAGTGGGAGTGCTATCACCAAAGGAGGGAAGACAGTGTGACCGTGGAGGCAGAGATTGGAGTGACGCACCCAAGGAGTGCTGGCAGCCCCAGAAGCTAGAGGAAGCAAGGATTCTAGATTCTTTTCTAGAGGCCCTGGAGGGTGTGCAACTCTACCAACACCTAGAGTTTTAGCCCAGTGAAACTGATTTGACTTCTTGCCTACAGAACTATGAAAAAATTGATTTCTGTTATTTTAAACTACCAACTTTGTGATAATCTGTTACAGCAGTCATGGGAAACTAATGCACTTTGTACCTGAAGTACAATCCAAGTCATGATTTTTCTTGTCAAATATTTCAGTTTGTTGGGGATTCCTCTTCTTCAGAATCAATTATGAATACATTGAGTACTTCTCAGTGGAGAATCTCACTGCCTTCTGTTGAGGGAAGAGAAGATAGGACATAATCTTTTTCTCTTAGACAGAGCAATCTTTTTTTTTTTAACTTATTTATTTATTTTTAGAGCGAGGGGAAGGGAGGGAGACAGAAAAATATCAATCTGTGTTTGCCTCTCATGCACCCCCTACTGGGGACCTGGCCTGCAACCCAAGCATGTGCCCTTGTTACAGAATAGGATGGGGTGGGGGAGTGAACAATATACTATTACCAAAAGGACCCTCCCTTTCCCCCTTTTGCTCCAGGGGTCCCCCACCCCATACTAGGTTTGCCTTGCCTACTTCCAGGGAAAAGACTATCTCTCAGTGCCAGAGATTGGTGAAAAGGAAAGGAATTATTTATTTAAAAAGCTATACAGATTTAGAGTAATGACTTAATGTCTCCATTAAAATACTAAAGTCCTTTAGAATATCCACAGACACACACTTTCTTTTCCCTCTACCCAGTCCAGGGTACCATATCTCAGGAAAAGAAGTAGAAGTCTGTGGCTCAGGTTCTTTGTGTCACCTTCGAGATCTCCAGTTAATCCAAAACCATGTGGCACCTTCTCACAGCCCACCAGCAAGAGTCCTTTCACTCCTTTTCATCCAGACAAAGTCTCTCCTGCTTTCTAAGCCACATGGCAAAAAGGAGCACCCCAAAGCCATGTGGTCCCAATGTTACTCCAAAGCCATGGGAACCAGGCGTGGATGCCGTGCCTGGGTTTAAGTCCCAGCTCCAGTCTTCCTCTGCAGCCCCATTTCTGACTCTTCCCACAATCAGCTACACCTGCCAGCATTCCCATATTTGTCCACCTTTACCAGGGTAAGTCCAGGCAGGCATGGCCCCATGGCATGGAGCCAGTCATCTCCAAGCTCTCACACAGGCACTGTAACCAGGGGGAGTTGCCTCCCAGGTACATCTTGGGTGGAAGTTACTTCCATCCTCTGGCTCAAAGCATGGCCACAGCTATTTAACATATCCATGAAACCATTTAAAATTTATAGATATGTTAAATGACCATGCCAGAGATTAGCTGCAAAACTGTTGCTATGCAAAACAGCTTTCTCAGTGGCCCTGCTCCATGTGTGGTCCACCTCCCCAGCTCAGACTTGTGGGGGTGAGGACATCCTATATATATTTTTTCTAATATTTTCTGCACACCCTCAGTTCTGGACCCCATTACAAATCCCTATCTGAGCCCCCCCACTTGGCTGCACCCTGTTACACTCTTGACTGGGAATCAGTCAGTGACCCTATGGTTCTCAGGCTGGTTCTCAATCCACTGAGCCATACCAGTCAGGGCAGAGAGAGCAATCTTATTGGGGAGAAATAACCACCACAGTGTAGAAGAGTGTGTAATTAGAGCTAACCATTTCATTTGTTCATTCATTCATTTATGTGCATGGGCAATGTTCTGGCATGGCAGATACCTAAATAAATAAAAAATGAGTGAATTCCCTCCCTGGGCAAATTTATATTCATTCTAGTGAGTAGAAATTGATAAGTAAGTCAACATGCCATGTTGATGGTGAAAATCAAGGGCAGTAGTTAAACAGGAAAGTGGGGAAAGCGATGGAGATGGGTGCCATTTAATTTATGGTGGCTCAGTGAAGACATCTCTCCTAACTCATGTGTCATCCTGGCACAGATCTGGAAGGAGGAAGCCCTGCAGCTGTCGGGGAGGGGTTCAGCAGATGGAGCAGCCTTAAGGGCAGATTCCTCTAGGCAAGAGTTTGATTGGTGTTTCTTTCTGGAACGGGAGGAAACCATCATCACCAGAGTAGGTGGAGCAGGTCAGAGGGGAGGGATAGAAGATGACAGTAGAGACTGATGCATGTGGTTGTTGTGGTGAAGCAGATCATGTGGGGGCTCAGAAGGGGTTGGGAAGCTAGCAGAGGGTTTGAGCAGAGGAATTAGTTAAATGATCCAACTTGGATTTTAAAATGCTCTCTCTGGTTGCCTTGTGGAGCTAAACAGCAAAGGTACAGGGAAAAGAGGAGACTGGTTAGGAGGCTACTCTAGCCACCTCAATGTAATGTGATGTCTTGGATCAGTTGGTGGAGCAGGCAAGGGATGACTGGATTCTGAATATACATTGAGAGTAGACCTCACAGTATTTGTTCATGGTTAGATGTGGCATGTAAGAAAAAGAAGTTAACAGTGTCTTTGTTTTACCTGAGGAACTAGAAAATGAAGCTACCTTTTACTGAAATGGGAAGACTTTTAATAAAGAATGCTTAAAGGGGAAAAGTAGGAGTTGTTTTATATGTTTCCACTTGAGATGCCTATTAAACTTGTAAGTGGAGAACTGGAGGAGAGAGTTGGATGAAGCAAATTAGTGTCTGTGGGCGAGAAACTACCTGTCAAGGTAAAAAGGACTCTTGAAGTCATTGATCTGCTCTTCTGCAGGACATGAACTTAGGGAAGCACTTTGCTATTCACACACCTGAACCAGCTGCCACTCATCTGTGAGACAGATGCTGGGATAAGAGCTCAGACCACAGAACTGAGGAGGGTAGAATAGAGCCATGGCCTTGCTGCCAGTGGTGCCATGTGTCCTTGCCCTCAGAGAAGCTGTAGCACTGTCATAGAGACACAGTTTAGCCTGGCATTAGCTCACTTCTTCCAGGAAGCCTTTCTCCCCAGCCTATAGATGCCCTTGCTCTACACTTCTGCACTACCCCATCACACTTGAGGAAAATGACTTGTTGAAGTATGTCTCCCCCACTGTACTGTAATCTTCCTAAGAAAAGAGCTGTGTCTGTTTTATAAAGCCCTTAATTGGGGAATGGTGTCCAGAGTTGCTCATAAGAGCTAGTTAATATTGCACATACACACAGGGGTGGGTAAAGGTAGGTTTACAGTTGCTTCATGACATTCTTGTGAGTTACTAAAACTATTGTAATAATCATAACCTACATGTCCTTTTCCATACAAACAACTGATATATATATATACACACACACATATAAATATATATACAGACATAGACAGAAACACATTCATTCTTTATGTTAATATATTTCAAACCCTTTGAAACATTATCCTCCTGTACTTTCATTAGTAAAACAGTTGTTCATTTGGCATTGTGGACAGAAGAGTGAATAACAATATCAAAAATCTAGCAAAAGGAAAAGGAAATTGTGAACACTGGAGAAGTAGAGAGGAAATTGTCTGACATGGACAGGAGACAAATGAAAAAAAACAATCAAGGAAGAAAATAGCTGATCACTTCTAAGTAAATGTGTATACCTCCACAGGCATATGTTTAGTCCTGTGTTAGAGAAAGTGAGGGCTCTCACATGGTCACTGTGCTGCTGAACAGCAGTTTGGATGTGTGTATGAACAAACCAAAGAAAACCTTGTACATACCCATCGATCTATCAGTTTTACTTGTAGGAGTTTTTCCAAAGGAATCAAAAGTCCAAAAGTTTCATGTCCAACTATGTTGATTATACTTTTGCTTGCATTATAGATAGAAATAAAAACTTTGTAAAATTGGACTGATTCAGTAAATTATAGTACACTCGTATAATGAATTGCTGCTAAAAAGACATTAAAGAACTGTGGAAGAATATTTGAATAATACATTATTATTTGTAGTAAGTTGTTAGGTCTGTAAAATACGTTTTTTAAAAAAAGGTTAATGGTGTTCACTTTGTGAGAGAACAAAGAATAGTATTTGATTTTTCTTTTGGGTTTTCTATATTTTAGAATTTTCTATATTGTAGCTATACTTAGGGTAGCAGCTATACAAGAACACAATAAAGGCTATCTAAAGAAAAAGGAAAAAAACCTGATCCCTTACAAAAGTGGGCATAATCAGTATTTGACTTTAGATTGTTTTTACCCCCATGGCTAAACTTACAATTTTTGGTGTCTTATTTACCTTAGAAAACATGACAAAGAAAATAGAAAATATCTATAGTCTTACAACCCTAAAACAACCATGTGTTGTGTATTGTGTGTGTGATAGATAAATACAGACATATATATCTAGGCTGTGTATATATAATTTAAAATAGGGATTGTCAGACTTTCTATAAAAGGCTAGCATTAAATATTTTAGATTTTATGGGCTACATTCTGTTTCTGCTGAGTATTTCCCACCCTCCCTCCCTTCTTCCCTCAGTCCCTCCCTTTTTCCTTCCTTCCTTCCTCCTTCCTTCCTTCTTTCCTTCCAAGCCCTTCAAAGTTTAAAGACTATTCTTAGCTTGCAGACCTTAAAAAAAACAGGCCTGGACCAGGCTGTAGTTTACCAACCCCTGATTTAAAATTATGTCATACATTGATTTTAATACACGCAAAAGAAAAAGTGCATGTGCCACTTGTGCAAAGTATTATTTAGCAACAGTAAAATAAATCACTAATATGTAATGAGGAACATAAGACCTAATAAGAATGTTGCCTGGATTAGCTATTGGGCATTTTGGATATGTACTTCTGCCAGAGCTTTATTTGTGTGATAATAGAAGTAGCCCTTAAGTAGAGTTGGAGAGAATGGATCATTGGAAACATGTTAAAACTATTTTATAGTTTCCTTTCTTTCTTTGCCTTTGAATAAGACTTTATCAAAGAATAATGTTGAAGAATATAAGTAACAATAGCTATATATATAATTTTTGTCATTTAAGTCAGTAGGTAGATTGTGTGCATTCCATCTTCAGTGTTACATGGCTAATTTAATGAAAGTATCATACATGAACAGAAGTGTTATGAAGAGTTATTCATCAAATGAATGAAATAACCTATGAATTTATTTTCTAGATATGCTCAGTGAAGGAACGGCATGCCAGTGAAATGAGGGACTTGCCAAGTCGATATGTTGAAATAGGTATGCCTTCCATAAGTATAAGTCATCAAAGGAGAATCCATTTTGTTGTGGGGAAACCTCTGACTGTTCTTCAGGCCTTATCACTTGGGAACTTGAAGAAATAGGTCAAGAAGCTTTTAAGTTTTTAAACTTCTTTATAGAGACCCTTTTCCTAACTATATGTCTAATTTTTTACACAGTAATTTTGTAGTTGGCTTTGACTATTGGTTTGGGTTTTGGTTCTGTTTACCACCTGGATTTTGGAAAAATTCCTACATGCCTGAATATTCTTATCTATAAAATATAAAAAAAGAATAGAAAAGAATACCCATCTCATGTATCGTTCGTAAGAATTCTGAAAGTTAATCCATGCCCCGTTCATAGCACAGTGTTGACATCTGGCCCTGTCAACATGTATCTTCTGAATATTAATTTTCATCATTACTGGTCTCCTCCAAACTGCCATGATCTTTTTTCTGGATCACTGCAGCAGCCTCCTAGCTGGTTTATTTCTTTCCCCTGTGAATTACTGTAATCTAGTCTCCCTAGTGTAGTCTAGATACAAATCAGATCATATCACCACTCTTCAGCCTCTTCTTGTTGTTCTTAGGGTAAAAAGGAGACTCTTGAACATGACCACAGGGATCTGTGTCAGCCCTCATGCATCAGCCAAGCTTCTCCTTGGTCTCTGCTGCAGCCGTACTGGTTTTTTACATTTCCCTGCTCCTTCCTCTCCTCTGTCTAGCATGCTCTTCTTGCCTCTTTACTTTATTGGCCCGTAATCATCCTCAACCACACCTCAGCTCAAGTATTGCTTTCCTGGGAAAGCCCTCTGGACCTCCCTAACTAGGTCCCATTCTCCCATTATGGGCATGTAGAACCCTCCTCTTTGTTGCACTTGTTTCAGTTGCAGTGATTGTGTGATTATTCATTACACTTCTGCCTTTTCCACAAAACTATAGTCTCCCTCAGAGTACACATTTGGTCTGTTTTTGCTTAGTGTTTGTATCTTAGGGACCTGGTACAATGCCTGGCATATAATAGGTGCTAAATAATTTTGTGTTGAATGAATCAGTGACTCTGGGAAAGAACTGTTCAGAAGTATGCCAACAATGACATACTATTTACTTCTACAACTTAGTTTTATAACGTAACGCAAAAGTTATTCAGATAGAATGGATGAAAACTGACTGACTTTTGTCAATTAAACAGGTATAGTAAAAGCTATTTTTGTATTATTTAGAACTGAGAGCAATAGGAAACAGTTGTATGGCAAGAGAAGTTTTGCTGTCTTATAAGTCAGCTGAAAATTTTATTTACCCATTTGGATGATGAATAGGGAATATAAGTTTGATGGGTAATTATAACGAAGTGAAGCTGAGATGAATCACTTGCACATTACTATATTTCTAAAACTGAGAAAGATGTATCTTACCCACGTGGCTAATATGGTTATAGCATTTAAATCTAGGATGTTTTGTACTTGAAGTCAGATGTTGGTGGTAGGGTTTTAATAACTTTTTGCCTTAGAAGGATAAATAAATACATAAATACATAGTTCAGATTGCTCAGAGTATGGACAGAATAGGAATTGGCAGAATGTAATGGTACTGAAAAAAAACAAGAATAAAATAATAGAGGAGACTGATAACACTAAGGTAAAGATAATTATTTTATCTCTATCATCTTTCCTGCTGTCCTCTTGCCTACCAGAAACAAACAAACAAACAAACAAACAAACAAATGGAGGTTAGAATTAGGGGGATTGAGCCAAAAGGAAAAGGGACTCATGGACGTGGACAACAGTGGTGATTGCTGTGGGGAGGGAAGTATAAAGGGACTAAATGGTAATGGAATAAAAATACAATAAAGATTAAATTTTAAAAAAGGCTTTGAACATTTCAATACATAGTGTCCTCAGAGATAAGTGTTAACATATTTTAAATACAGATATTTTTTAAAAGGCAAGAACTCTGGGAAATTTTTTTCTGTTTTTGTTCTGTTTGTTCATTTTGTGGGCATAAAAGTGTAGTCAGTAGCTCATTAGTTGATGTTTATTGCTCACATAGTAGATATGGGGTGTTGTGCTGCATGCTTTCCCTGCATTAGTTCACTTCACTCTCACAGCAGCCCTTTGAAGGGCAGGCAGTGTGCTTCTCATTCTATAGATGGAAAAAATGGGGCTTCGGGACATAAATAACTTGACCAATGTCTTACTATTGCAGTGTAAAAATGGATAGAATCTTCTTGATAAGGTTACTTCACCTCCCTTGTGAGAATTAGACATGACATAAATAACGTCTGTCACGCAGTGCTGGGCAGACAGTAGGTGCTCACTGAATCATGGTGGTTATTATCACCATGCAAACTTCCATCCCAGCCTTGTGGCTGCCAATAGCTGCCCCAGTAGCAGCCCTGGAACCCTGGCATCATGTTATTAGAGTGTAGTTCATCTGTACTACAATTTATGTGAAATACACTATACTTGTACTAACAATATCACATTACTGACATTTTACTACTATGGTTAGTGGTTAAGTACCATTTCTTTCCCCTCTTCAGTAAAAACCTTTAATAATATAAACCATTTCCACAGCAGGAGGCAGAGTGTTTTATCAGATAAGAGTCCTTGAGTAGGATAAGGTAAAGAGAAATATTAGGAGGTCTGGATTATAATTTGCTTTAGCCCTGAACAGTATGATCTACTGTTCTTCAGGAAATGTCGTGAAAACGCCATGGAGGTTAAAGAAGCATCTGTGGCTGTACATTTCTTAGAAGTCAGATATTTATAACTTTTCCTTGTAAGTCAGAATCTCAAAAATAACACAAAAGTTACTCCTCTCAATAGGATATTAATTTATTTTTGTAAATGACAAATAATAATGATGATAAGATTACTATTTAGTCACCAACTCATGAAGGTATTCTCTATACTTAAGGCTTTTTTATATCATTTCTTTTTTCAGATTACATTGATAAAAGCAGATTGTAGTCCATGCCTGCCCCACATTTTAACTTGGATCTCCTGTGTTCTCATAGGACTCCCTAATCTTTTGGCACTTTTCACCAAAATTTTGCATGGTTCTTATAGAGTGGTAGTTGGAAATGAAGCCAAAATTTATATGTCATTTTCTGGGTGTCTGCTTTCAGGGGCTGATGACTTGATGACTTACATGCAAAGAATTAATTTTTTACTTTCTTGTCTTATTTATGTAGAAATTTGTTTCAAAAAATAAGAATAAGTCCTGGCTGGTGTGGCTCAGTGGATTGAGCTCAGGCTGTGAACCAAAGGGTCACAGTTCAATTCCCAGTCATGGCACATGCCTGGGTTGCAGGCCGGGTCCCCAGTGGGGGACATGTGAGAGGCAACTGCACATTGATGTATCTCTCCCTCTCCTTCTCCCTCCCTTCCCCTCTCTCTGAAAATAAAGAAATAAAATATTTTAAAAAATAAGAATAATCAAGAGAAAAACTATGTGGGTGGGAATCTGTATAAAATGACAAAGAATCCAGGAAGAAAAAGGGAGGGAACAAGATGGGACATCTTTTTCATTCTAATTAAGTGGTGTCAGTGACTGTTACTCTTAGAATTTAGCATATCATTGTATCTTCAGCCTCTTGGTTAGGAACACAGTGACCTGGAAACAAGCTCTGTGTGTGGTGGAGGAGAGCTGTGAGATAAATGTCTTTCTTAGATCTAAGTGTGTCTCTCCATCCAGCTGTTACTGTTCTGACCCTGACATGCAGGTTCCAGCAGCACACAGTGCTCGTGTGCGTGACATGGTCCATCTGGTAGTCCGTTTCATCAGGAGTCAGGACAGCTCTGGTCTCATTCAAGGTGTTTTGCTTAAGGATCTAGCTATGTATGGTTTTCTGTTCTACTATAATTCAGTTTGACTGTCTATAGTCTGTTAATTTTCCTGTTCTGCATTGAATTTTTTCCTCAACATTTTATTATGAAATATTTAAAACATACAAAAAGATAAAGAATTTTACAGTGTGCACCCATGTACTCACTTCCTAGATTCTGCAGTTAAGGTTTTACTACGCTTGCTTCATTTATTTAGTTTTATTGAACTTAATTGGGGTGACATTGGTTCACAAAATGATACAGGTGTCGATTGTACAACTCAATAAAACATCACTTGCATGCTGCATCATGCACCCATCACCCCAAGTGAAGTCCCTTTTCATCAGCATTTACCCCCCTTTGCTCACCTTCACCTATTCCCACCTCCCTTTCCCTCTGGCTATCACCACACTATTGTCTGTGTCTATGTGTAATGTATATATGTTTTTCATTATGTTGTTTCTCAATCCATTCCTCCTCAAAGTAAGAACTCTTTCCCACTCGGTGCTAGAGACTCAAATGTTTATTGCTGTTACCAGAATTAATAATTTTTTTCAGTAATAAGGGGTAAAATATCTGAAGTACCTGAAGTAACAAATATATTTTATCCCTTTTATAAGAACGACTACCAGGCAAATGCTAAATACATTACGATTTCATTTAATCTTCACAATAATCTCAATAAGGAGCAGCTCTTATCCCATTTTATTGGTGAAGAAACTGAGGTTTACAAGGGTTAAGTGACCTGCTCAAGATTACATTCATAAACAAAGAAGGCAACATTTGAACTCAGATATACCTAGTTTCTCATCTCTTGCTCCTAATCTCTGTGCCATACGTTCTTCCCATGCATTCCCTGTACCTGACCTCTGGACCTTGTTGGCAGCCAGAGAACTCATGAGAAGGACAGAGGTTTGCTCTGGGCACTTAAATAAAAAAACATAGGGAAGAAATTCTCCAGAATCCAGAGATCCCTTTTAATATACCAGTGATGTCTGCTCACCTCTTCTTCAAACCGCCAAATGAAGTGGAAATGCAGTAGATTTGTTCTTTTATTTTAGTTCAGAGACTTACATCATGCGGAAAAGTAACAAATATATTTCCTGTTGTTTTATCCTGGGATTGATAACCCTTCATTGTTTTTCCTTCAGATGGTTAGGGACTAAACATAGTTGCCCTGGATGACTATCATATTTGTTTCTAAGGAAAGGGAGCCAAATCCAGACTGTGATGTGATTCTTTCAACTTTTTAATAAAGAAGAAGAGCTCTTGTTTGCTATTTTTTAATGTTTGATAAATGTAGCCGATGAATCAAGGTAGTCTGGGGTTTTATTGGTCTCTAAAATTATTTATTTTAAATTTTATTTTATTGTGGTAAGAACACTTAATATGTGATCTACCCTCTTAATGAATTTTTGAGTGTGCAATACGATATTGTTAACCATAAGTGCAAGCAGCTCTCTGGAGCTTAGTGTGACTGACACTTTATGCTCATTGATTAGCAGCTCCCCATTTTCCTCCTACCAGCCCTTGGCAACCACCATTCCACACTTTGATTCTATGAATTTCACTGTTTTTAAATACCTCATATATGTGGAATCAGGCAGTATTTGTCTTTCTGTGACTGGTTTGTTTCACTCAGCATAATCTCGTCAAAGTTTATCTATATTGTTGCATATTGCTGAATTTTTTTAGGCTGAATAATGTTTCATTATATGTGTATGCCACATTTTCTTAGTCATTCTTTTGTGGATGGACATTTAGGTTGTTCCCACACCTTGGCTACCGTAAATAGTGCTGCAAGATACACAGGAATGCTAATACCTCTTCAAGATCCTGATTTCAGTTTTTTAGATATGTGTCCAGATTGTATAGGTAGTTCTATTTTCAATTTTCTGTGGAACTTTCATACTCTTTTCATTGCAGCTGCATCATTTTGCATTCCGAACAGTGTTCAGGATTTCCAACTTCTTTATATCCTCACCAACACTTGATGTCTTTTCTTTTCTTTTTCTTTTTATAACCTGTTAAAGTATAACTGTCTGCTTTGAGCCTTTTGACCCAGCAGATCATAGATTGTTACCTTTTCTGTTGTCTAAGCAGTGTATTGTAGGCTACTCACTAAGTTCACTCTTCTTGGTTCTGCTTTAGGAGTGCCAAAGTTTATTTAATAAAGGAGATAATCACATCAGCTTAACTTTGTCATTGAACACAAAAGTGTGCTGAATGTTAATTAGAAAAGGTGGAATTAAATTGCAGACTAAACTTAAATAGTTTCTATTTGTGTGTACTATTGCCTCCTGAGCTGAATATTTTTATTTCATCCATTAGTCATTCGCTTCTCTTTCACTCCCAAATATTAGGTCTTCTCCATAACTTGCTGACGTAAACCTCTGTGAAGTCACTTTTACTTAAATATATCTGCTTCATAGCACAATATTGAAGATGTTGGAATGTTGTGATTTCCAAATGTATTTTCTTAGGTCAGTGGTCATGCTGACAGTGTTTAAACTTACTGAAAAGTGTGTGGATGTTATATTATAAAAGGGTCTCGATACTTTTTCATAAGTGAATATAAGACAATAAAAGTAATTGTTCTTATTTATAGGTTGCTTGACAAACCTTTTTCGTCTGCTTTTTAAGAACCATAGAAGCTAAAATCTATAGGATATCATTTTCTTTAGCGACAATAAGATACCAAATGCTTCTGCATCATATTTAGGTAGTGGTCCTTTTGGGACCACCAGCAAAGGAAAAAAAAAGGGCAAAAAATTAAAAAGCAGTGGAAGTTCTGTGTATTGTGGTACTTTTGCTCTTGTCACAGCCTAGCAAATTCAATAGCAGGGCTGCGGTACCGTGGCTGCATGCATGCAACTTTACCATAGGGTTCTCATGCCCTTAACTTCCATTTCTCTAACTAGTTCATTTTTAATCTAGCATCTCTATGATTTGATTTGTTTTTAAGTATGACTTATAACTGGGAAAAGTAACACTTCAAATTCTTCTACTATCTTCTACTTAAGTGACTTTAGTCAAGCTGCTTAACCTTGTTGAGCATCACTGCCCTCTAACATAAATATAGGGTTGTTATGGTAAAAATAGATAATGTCTGTAAAATATTTAGCATGTTGCCTCTCAGCCTAATGACTGAGAGCCAATAGTCATCAGTCAAGTGAGAGTTATTATTAAGTTATTGTTAATATTACCAATATATTTAGTTACTCAATAAAAGAAAAACTTTTTTTTAACAATCAGAAAATTAAACTGGGTCTCTTGTAGACAGCATATGTTTGGGTCATGTTTTCTTACCCATTCCGCTACCCTTTGTCTTTTGATTGGAGCATTTAATCCATTTACATTTAAGGTTATTAATGATAGGTACTTATTCATTTCCATTTTACCCCCTTTGTACCTGTGTTCCTCTCTCACTCTTTTTCTTCCTTTTCTTAAAGTAGTCCCTTTAGCATATTATGCAGTGCTGGTTTGGTGCGGGTGTATTCTTTGAGGCTTCTTTTGTCTGGGAAACTGCTTATTTGGCCTTCCATTTTAACTGAGAGTCTTGCTGGATGTAGTAGTCTTGGTTGAAGGCATTTGCTTTTCATTACTTGGAATATTTCTTGCCATTCTCTTATGGCTTGGAGTGTTTCCATTGAGAAGCCAGCTGCTAGCCTTATTGAGGCTCCCTTGTATGTTACTTCCTGTTTCTCCTTTGCTGCCTAAGACTCTCTCTTTGTCTTGGAATTTTGCCATTTTAATCATGATGTGTTTTGGAAGCAGGCCTCTTTGTGTTCCTCTTGATTGGGACCCCCTCTGCTTCTGGATATGTGTGACTTTTTCTCTCATCAAATTAGGGAAGTTTTCCATCATTACTTTTTCAAACAGGTTTTCTCTCCCTTGCTTTTCTTCTTCTCCTTTGGTATCTCTATTATAGGGATATTACTACATTTCATGTTGTGCTGCAGTTCCCTTAACCCCTCTTTGCTCTTTTTTAGTCTTTTTCCTTTTCTTGCTTTTTCTGGGAGTTTTTTCCTACCTTACCCCCCAGCTTGCTGATTCAGTCCTCTGCTTTATCTAGCCTGCTTTTGATTCCTTCTACTGTGTTCTTCAATTCAGAAATTACATTTTTCATTTCTCGTTGGCTCTTATTGATAGTTTCTATGTCCTTTTTCATGCTGATATAGTTTGCAGTAAGTTCCTCATAGTTTCCCTGTAGTTTCTGGTAATTTTCACTGTGCTCATTGTGCTTCCTTATGACCATTGTTTTGAACTCAATATCTGATAGTTCACTTGCCTCTATTTCATTTAGTATTCTTTCTAAGGATTCCTCCTTTCCCTTTGATTGGAGGTATTTCTTTGTTTTCCCATTATTTGTGAGACTTTTGTTTGCTTCTGGTGCTTATATTGATGTTTTGACTCCCTGAGTTTGTGATGTGAACTTCTATCATAGGAGACCTGTGAGACTCAGTGGTGTAGTCTCCTGATTTCCTGAACTTGATGCTCTTGGGATGCCCTTTATGCCATTTATGTTGGCTCTCTGGATGTAATTGGGTTTTGATTGTTATTGGGTCTTTCTTTGATAGGTCCTTCCCTCCAGCTGGTGGACTGGGGGTCACTCCACCCACCTTGTCTTGTATACTGTTCTGCAGGTGCTGCCAGAACAAAACCACAAAGTCCAGGAAACAAACCCACATCTGCAAAAATAACTCCCCTGCAATCCCACTATCAACAGCAAATGAACCGGTATTAATAAGGGTGTAAAGAGATTAAAACTATTATAAGAAAGGAGAGAAATAATCTATAGTATAAAATCTAGTGACTTAATATGCATAAACCTGCTGGACAAGAAATGAATGTTAAAAAGCTATGCGGGAAAGAAAATATTGCAAATCATGGAGAAGACCACAGTGGATTTCATCTTGGTAACCTCTAGTATTTACCACTATTTTTTCTTTCTGGATCTGCCTCTGGTGATGTCAGATGTTGACCCTGTCAGACCTTACGCAGCCTGCTCCGAGACTGCCAGGGATCTACTATCTGTGGCTGACTCTTTCAGTTGTTAATATAGTTACTCTGCACTAAGCAGTCAGCTTAAGCACCGTTGGGGCTATTGTTTCCCCTCAGACTGCTGCTGCTCAGAGCGAGTGGTCTGCCTAAGCAAGATGGCTGCTGCTGTAGGGGTGATGACTCAGCACCAGCATCCCAGCGTCTACTCTCTCAGTTCTTTCCCCAAAGTTTCCATCCCCAGTCTCTCCTCAGGCATCTCTAGCCTACTCTGCCCCTGCCTTTGACGGGGGTAAGTGGCTACAAATGAAAATTTGTGCATTTCCTTTAAATGACTGTGTCTCCAGCCATCTCTCTTTGGCAGAGAGCAACCCTGCTGCTTTTTGCCGCAAGTTGTTATCTGTGTACTTTTTGGGCTCTGATGCTCTAGGCTGAGGATCCCAGCTTAGGTTTTAGGCCCCACACTTCTCAGGGGGATCCAACTAGTTGCTTAATTATCCCTCTGGCATTGCCACTGTGGGCGCCCAGGCAGCCTTCTCAAGTCTCTACCGCACTCCTTACCATTCAGGTTGTGGTAAAGCTGATTCTTCTATCTGTCTTAGGCTTTAAGGCTTCTCTCTTGCTATTGTTCAGTTTTTTCCAAGTGATTTCTTCACAATTTAGTTGTAATTCCAGATTGGTCCTGGGAGGAGGTTAGTGTGGCTTCATTCACTTCTTCACCATCTTGCAGGCTTCAAATATCTCTTTACAAGTCTGAATATACTGATGATTAATTTAGATAATCTAGTTGTTGATTGTTGGAGGATGGTCTTTTTATTCAGACATAAAATTTTGATTTTTATCCTTCATGCTCTAACATACATTAATTTTTAAAATCTTTTTAAATGAAATTTTTCATGAAACTTTTTATAATAAATATTTAGTGAAATGTTGTATCATCATTCCCACCCTTAAGGGGCTTATAGTCATGATTATGGCCGCTGTTGCCTCTCCCTGCCCTGCCTCATAAATAAAATTTCCTGCTTTGTACTGTTCTTTATTTACACTTATTTCCACGTGGTATTTTAGTTATTTCTTTAAGTTCTAGACTCATAGTCTCTTCTATAGAAAGGGTCTTCACCATTTTTGAAGCTTCTAGAAGAGTGTCTTATGACTAATTGGTACTCAGTAATTCTTTAAGTTGTTCATAATTGCAGGGATATAAGACTGAAGAAAACTCTTGTTACGTTTAATTTCAGTTTCATGGCAATCATTCTGAAACTAATAGTACATGCACTATTGATGGCCCAGCAGTATTTATGCATCTGTAACTCTAAAGTTGACTTCACCATGGCTAATATAAAGGTTATATCACATATACACCTTCATATTAGGTGTATATAACGTATAACACTGATCTGTTAACCCTTTTTTGCTTGGAGGATTCTGGGAAGATGATGGCAATGGCAGAATAATATTTCAGGATGTCCGAGTCCTCACATAAAAATGGAACAACTGGATCTCACAGCCAAATACCCATAGGCAACATTTGCAATAAAACTGAGTGACAGGATGACCCTAAAACCCCAAGATTCAAGTGGATGGGGAAAAACCACCAACAGCCACAAGTCCTGCTGTGGTATCAGTGTCAGTGTGAGAAAAACAGCAGAGGGGAGCAAGGGGGTGTCTAGCGGACTTAAGCCAGGAGAACATTGAAAAACAGCTGGCTAGAGTTTCCTGGCAAAGACCATGGGCTGCTCTGAGAAGGGTGGGTGCAAGGTTGCAGTTAGATAAAGGGGTTGGGCAGCTCAGAAGCCTCTGTGAACTTTCACAGTTGAGCAGCCAGCACTTCCTGCCAGGGCCTGAAAACAAGGACCAAAAAAGTACCAAGTCAATTCCCATACTAACATTTAAGAAAAAGTGAATATGGAGTAGGATAACATCCTTGACAACAGAAGCACACCAAAAAGAAACACCCAGAATAGATCACAACTGCTATTTACTATTCAGAGCAAGTTATAAGACATTTTTAAGAAGTGACATAGGCATGAAAGAATAACAAAAATCAGAATTTAATAATCTCAAGTGAGGCGGCAGAACTCAGAAAATATAAGTAAAAGATCATTTCAGCAATGAAGATTAAACTACAAGGAACATGAGCAAACACACACAAAGATAATGCTGCATGAGAAGTAGAAGAAAAAATTTAAATTAAAAAGAAATAAGGAAGAAAAAGATTTATAATTGAGTGATAAATACTGAAGATAGGCAGACTTAGTTCAGCCTACAAATAAGAGCCCCTCAAAATGAGAGAATACAATAAATGCCAAAAATAGTATTTCAAGAACAATTTTCTGAAACTACAAAGAAACAAAACTTAAATTCATATAATTTAAACAGTACAGTGTGTATCTGAAAATAGCGACCCATGATCAGCACCATCAAGATACATTTGAGTTAAATTCCTGCACCTTAAAGACAAAGAAAAAGTCTTTTGGGCATCTACACCTGTGCTGTGAACTCTAGCTACTAGACACTTGAGGTTATTAATTAAGCATTTGGAATGTGGCAAATGCAGATTCAAATGTGCTGCATATAGGATTTCAAAGATGTAGTATGAAAACAAAAAGTAAAATACCTCATTATGTATTAAAATGTGAAAATGATAATATTTGGATATGTTGTGTTAAATATATTTGTAAATTTACCCCTTTTTAATGTGGCTACTGGAAAATTTAAAATTATTTGCTTAATATTCTGTTGGACAGCACTGATCAAGAATTCTAGCTTCCCTTCTGGATGAAGGCTATGTCCAGAATAATCCTCTTTCTGGGATCCAAAGACTCTCCCTGGATAGAATTTCATGTGAATAGTCCTTTTTGAAACTTTCTTTTTCTTTCTCTTTCTCTCTAAATCCAGTTAGAATCTCTCTCTCTCTTTTTTTTTTTTTCCCCTTGAATTCTTTCTTCTAGAACATCTAGGAATGGTTTGTCCTCCAGAACAAACCAGAGTTCAGCAATATTTTAATCTGTCAGGGTGAGGGAGGCTGTGCTCCAGCTATAATGGGTACCTTGTCTAAGTCTGTAGTAATCTAAGTGAACATAGCGCACTCCCTGCTGGGCTCTAGAGCCATTGCCTCATTTTCTAGATCTTGATCTGATGCAAAGGTATGGTCTTTTTGTGGTTCCCTCTAGAAATTCTATATTTTTCTCTCCTTTTTCCTTTTTCTCCAGCTTTTGCTTTTTTATTTTAGTGCTCTCCACCAGATTTTGTCTTTATTTTCTTTGTGATTTATCTTTTCCAGATAGTTGGTTTAAAGAGAGCTTACTTTTATAAGCCAATTGTATTCAAATTGGTTTTCATTTAGGAAAAGAAAAATAATTTTTATTAAAATTATTTAAATCATTATTTGGGGAAAATAGAGTTTTAGGCTGTACAAACTGAACCTTGCATTGGCCTGTTGAAAATTTGCAATAGAAACTCAGTAATTACTTGAAGATATTTTACAGAGTCAGTTCATAAACTTTTACATAAGTTATGTATGTTCTTCACAAGAATACATATTAACATTCAACAGTTCTTTCTTTATATCTGTTCAGTAGGAAGAATAATTTCATGTTCATTCTAACACCACTGTCTGTAACCAGCCCTTGGATTCAACATTAATATAAAGAATAAACTGAATCATGATAGATCCAAAAGCAAAACATCATTCTGAATTTTTTATTAATACAGAATACCTGTAAACATTTTCCTAAACCAAGAACTCCCATTAGGAAGTGAGTTCTTTTTTACATGATTAAGGGAGATGATTTGCTAAGTGGTGAAATATTCAATGGAAGATAAACAGTCAGTATTTTTTAACTCAATTTGTGAATAATACTGGGTATGACTAAAGTAGCAGTTTTGTTTTCCATAAGATTTTTGTTGATGTAAGTTTTAATTTTTAATAGAGTGAAAAGAAGTATTTAATTTCAATTTTATCTGGTTGTTGATAACTTCCTTAACTGTGCCTCTTGGAATCTTGACAATGCTATTTTTATAGACCATATATTTTCTTTCATAAGGAGCACTTTTATTTAGTTTATAATTTAGTCACTTCAGGTAGTCTCTGCTTAAACTGTTGCTAATTCTCAGTTTGTAAAATCTTGTAAGATTTAGTACTTAAATAAGCATTTATTATAGTATTTGGAATTGGGAAGTAAAATAGATATGTGCTTCTACATGGCTTTTCTTGTTTTCTTTAAGAACACATTAGATTTTCTATCATGTTCTTAATTAGAGAACTGGAAATTTTCTATCTCTTTAATGCAAGCTATTGAGGAGTAGGAAATCAGGATGCAGAGGAGAAAAGATTTGGATAGGATTATTTTCTAGCCTCTCTGTTCTGTATCTTACAGCTCATTCATAAAAACCAAGACCTTAATGTATATCTGGTTACCTTTAGGAGAGGCACTGATGCTGCTTGTCAGTGAGCTTAGGCAGCCCATTTGGCATCCCAAATGGGGAGACTCCCTTGTTCACCCACCACTTCTTAGATGATGTTTTCCCTCAGATGCCTGAGGCAGACAAACACAGCAAAGCCTCCATGTGATGCCCATGAAACAGTCTCTGTGGCATCTTCAATTGTTTGCGCTTCACCCAGGTTGCTGGTAAGGGAACTGTTTGTGTACATTTCATTGATGGAATGTGATTTAGTAAAACAGAACTCAAGTTCATCTCTACCAGAGTCAGTTCATAAACTTAGTAACCTCAGGAGTGATGGCAGCCACAGCCTCTTATTTATATGCCTCTGTCTTCTAGAATGTGAGATTTTCACCTCGTTGGGTTGGGGGGTCACACTGTTTCATACCATCTGAACATTTCAACCCTCCCCAGCCACCCACCCAAACAAACATAGCCCTGGGAGCTTCTCTGGAAGCTTCAGGGTCTGACTATACTGGTTGTGCTCATCTCTGAGCATGTGGTTGTGGTGGAGGTGGTCTTCTACATATGAGCTTCTTGTGAACCTTTATCACAATATTAGATTACCAAAACTATTTTTTTAAGTGCCTGGATAAGAATATTCAGTTCAAACCCTCACTGGTTGAGGAAAAAAATGTTAGTGGCAGAGCTAGGTCCTGAGCCTTGCCTTTGCACTTCCATTCTGTGATTCTGTCCAGAGCACTGGTACCACCTATGAGATCTAACCAAGGACAAAACATGAGAAATATTATTCTTTTTAACATTTATATTACTAACTGTTGAGTAATTTTTTTGTTTATCCTCAATTTCATTTTTATGTGAAAATTAAATTGTGAAAACAGTTGTATTAAGGAGCAGTCATTAAAGATGGGCAGAGACAAGTAACAATAAGTAATCTGCAAGGAAAATGCAGAGGAGGAAGAAGAAAAATTCAGTAGCTCCTCATTTCATCTGTGTTATGGATTTTATTTATACTCTAATTCCTTTATTTTTTATTTTTTATTTTAGAGAGAGAGGGAAAGGGAGTGGAGTGGACAAGAGTGGAGGGGTGGGGAGGGGTAGGGAGGAGAAGAGAAAGAAACATCAATTTGTTCCACTTATTTATGCATTCATTGGTTGATTCTTATATGTGTGCTGAAACCACAACCTGGGCATATTAGGATGACTCTATAACTAAAGTTTGACCTACCCAGCCAAGACCTCTAATTCCTTTATTTTAAAATAGGAAAAGTTATGCCCACAGAAATTAAAATGACTTGTCCAAGTTCAATTTAGTTGAAGTTATAACCCACATTTCTTGACTCTACATTTAATTTGTTAACAGTATGCTACACTGACTTCCCCAGGTTTGAAAAAGAGGATACCATAATGTTATCATAGAAATTAACTAAATCTGAAGCTAATAACACGGAATGGTGGAGAAGATCTGAATAAGAAACTTGTAGAAAATGTGGTGGGTGCAAATGAGAGTTTATTCCCAAATGCATCTGTAAGTGTAGTGTATGGTCTTTCCAGGACCACTACTGTATCAATTAGCTCCCTACTGTGTAACAAATCACTCCCAAGTCTAGTTGCTTAAAACAAGCCATTTATTATAAGTATTTCACAGGTGCTAATCATAGAATCATACCTTAGTAAATATTTGTACTTGTACCACTTAACTTTCCATAAGATCTCTGATGTCTATTGTAATTAATTTCATACTTCTTTTTTATTTTTATTTTTTACTTTTTAAGTTTTATTTTTCAACTACAGTTTACATTTGATATTATTTTGTATTAGTTTCAGGTGTATAAAACAGTAGTTAGATACATACTTTACGAAGTGATTCCCTATGCAGTACTTTTACATCCCTATGACTGTTTTGTCACTACTAATTTGTACTTAATTCCATCACCATATACTTCTTAAAGTGATGCAGTATTTCTTCTTAATTTTAAAGACTATCATTAAAGAGGAGAAAGGAATGTTTGGTGAAATTCAGCTGCAAAGCCATGTGGTCCAGGGATTTTGTGTGTTTAGGAGTTTTTTGATTACTGCTTCAATTTTGCTGCTTGTTATAGGTCTATTCAGGTTTTCTGCTTCTTCTTGATTTAGTTTTAGAAGTTGTCTGTTTCTAGGTATTTGTCTATTTCACCCAGGTTGTCCAGTTTGTTATAATATAGTTGTTCATAGTAATTGCTTACACTCCTTTGTATTTCTCTGGTATCTGTTATGACTTCTCCTCTTTCATTTATGATTTTGTTTATCTGGGCCTGTCTCTTTTTTTCTTGATGAGTGTGGTTAAAGGTTTGTCAATTTCACTTATCTTTTCAAAGAACCACCTCCTGGATTCCCTGATTTTGTGAATTTTTTTTTAGTCTCTATGACATTTAATTCTGCTCTGATCTTGATTATTTCCTTCCTTCTGCTCACTCTGGGCTTTGTTTGTTGTTGTTCCATTAGTTCTTCTAGATGTAGTGTTAGGTTGTTTATTTGAGATTTTTCTGTCTTCTTTGAGTAGGCCTGTATCGCTCTGAACTTCCCTCTATGACTGTCTTCGCTGTATCCCATAGGTGTGGGTTGTTGTTTGCTCATTATCATTTGTTTCCACGTACTTTTCAATTTGTTCCTTGATCTCATTGTTAACCCATTCATATTTAATAACATGTTATTCAGTCTCCATGTATGTGAACGTTTTTGAGTCTTTTTCCTTGTGATTGTTTTCTAGTTTGAAGCCATTGTGATCCAAGAAATTGCTTGATATGATTTCAATTTTCTTGAATTTGTTGAGGCTTGTTTTGTGTCATACCATATGGGCTATCTTTGAAAATGATCCATGTGCATTTCAAAAGAATGTAGTATTTTGCTTTTCTGGGGTGAAATGCTCTATAAATATCAGTTAAGTCCATTTGATGTAGGATTTTATTCAATGCCACAATATACTTGTTGATTTTTTTGTTTGGGCAGTCTATCCATTGTTGACAGTGGGATGTTAAAATCTCCTGTGACAGCTGTATTGCTGTTGATTTCTTAAAGTCCTCCAAGATTTTCCTTATATATTTAAGTGTTCCTATATTAGGTGCATATATGTTTACAAGGGTTCTATACTCTTGTTGGACAACTCCCTTAAGTATTATATATTGACATTCGTAGTCTCTTGTTACGGCCTTTGTTTTGATGTCTACTTTGCCTGATACAAGTATTGCTACCCCAGTTTTCTTTTCATGTATATTTGCTTGGAGTATTTTTTTTTTTTTTCATCTTTCACTTTCAGCCTATGTAGATGTTTTGTTCTGAGGTGGGTCTCTTGTGGGCAGCATATGTGCAGGTTCTGTTTTCTTATCCATTCAGTTGTCCTGTTTTTTAATCCATTTACATTTAAAGTTGTTATTGAAGAGTATTTATTCATTGCCATTTTTTCCCCTTCGTGCTTGTCTTCCTCTCTTTCTCTTTTTCTTTATCTTAAAGCAGTCCCTTTAGCATCTCTTGCAATGCTGGTTTGGTGGAGATGTACTCTTTTAGCCTTCTTTTGTCTGGGAAGCACTCTATTTCACCTTCCATTTTAAATGGGAGACTTGCTGAATAGAGTAGTCCTGGTTTCAGGTCTTTGCTTATCATTACTTGGAATATTTCTTGCCATTCCCTTCTGGCTTGGAGTGTTTCAGTTGAGAAACCAACTGCCAGCCTTATCAGAGCTCCTTTGTATGTTCCTGGCTATTTCTCCATTGCTGCCTGTAAGATTCTCTCTTTGTTTTTAAATTTTGCCATTTTAATTATATTGTGTCTTGAATGGACCTGTTTGGGTTCCTCTTGTTTGGGGCCCTATGTGCTTCCTGAACTTTCATGAGTTTTTTCCTCACCAAGTTAGGGAAGTTTTCTGTCATTATTTTTCAGACAGGAATTCTTTCCCTTTCTCCTTTTCTTCTCCTTTCGGTTCATGTTGTCCTGCAGCTCCCTCAAACTATCTTCATTCTTTTTGAGTCTCCTTTTGTTTTGTTGCTCTGATTAGGTGTTTTTAATCCACCTTCTCTTCCAACTTGCTGATTCAGTGTTCTGTTTCATCTAGCCTGCTTTAATTCCTTCTAGTTTATTCTTCATTTCAGTTATTGTATTCTTCATTTACTCTTGGTTCTTATTCAGAGCTGCTGTGTACTTTTTTATGCTGATGTAGTTCCCACTAAGTTCCTTGTAGTTCTCACTGAGTTCCTGTAGCATACTTATAACCATTACTTTGAACTCTATGTCTGATTAATTTCATTTAACACTCTTTCATTTAGCACTCTTTCTGGTAGCTCCTCCTTTCCTTTCAATTGGGTGTTATTTCTTTGTCTCCCCATTTTAGGGGACCTTTTTTTTTTGTTTCTATGTATTGATCTGTTGTGACTCCCTATTTTGTGGGGTGACCTTCTGTGGTAGGAGTCCTGTGGGACTCAGTGGTGCTGTGTCCTTGATCTCCTATGCTGTTGTACAGGTCCTGACAGAACTAACACCTATCCTTCTCAAACTATTCCAAAAAATTCAAGAAGAGAAAAGACTCTCAAAACTCTTTTCACAAGCTAGTATTATCCTAATTCCAAAACCAAATAATGACAGGATAAAGAAAATTACAGGCCAATATCTCTGATGAACATAGATGCTACAATCCTCAGGAAAATATTGGCATACCAGATCCAGCAATATATTAAAAAGATCACACACCATGACCAAGTGGGATTTATGCCAGGGATGCAAGGATTGTACAATATTTGCAAAACAGTAAGTGTAATGCATCACATAAACAAAATGAAGAAAAATCACATGATCATATCAATAAATGCTGAAAAAGCACTTGATAAAATTTAGCATCCTTTTATGATAAAAACAGTCAACAAAATGAGGATGGAGGGAGCATACCTAAACATAATAAGGGCAGCATACAAAAAACCTGTTGCCAATATCATATTCAATAATCAAAAATTAAAAATGTTTTTCTTAAGATCAGAACAAGACAAGGGTGTCCACTTTCACCACTCTTATTCAACACAGTACTAGAAGTCCTAACCACAGTGATCAGACAAGCAGAAGAAATAAAAGACATCCAAACTGGAAAGGAGGAAGCTAAACTGTCATTTGCAGATAGCATTATAGTTCACATAGAAAACCCTATGGGATCCGCTAAAAAAACTATTTGACCAAATAATTGAATTTAGCAAAGTAATGGGATACAAAGCCAATATTCAGAAATTGATGGCATTTTTGTATACCAACAATGAACTATCAGAAAGAGAAACTAAGAAGAAATTCCTATTTACTATAGCAACACACATACACAAAAACAATTACTTAGGAATAAACTTAACCAAAGAGGTAAAAGACCTGTACTTGGGAACTATAGAACAGTGAAGAAAGAAGTTTAGGAAGATACAAATAAATGGAAGCATATACCATGTTTATGAATTGCAAGAATTAACATCATTAAAATGTCCATACTACCCAAAGCAATCTATAGATTCAGGCAACTCCTGTGAAGATTCCAATGATATATTTCAAAGATGTAGAACAAATACCCTTCAAATTTATATGGATCAAAAATGACCCCAAATAGCCTCAGTATCTTGAGAAAGAAGAACAAAGTAGGAGGGATCACAATACCTGATATTGAACTATACTTAGGACATTGTAATCAAAACAGTCTGGTACTGGCATAAGAACAGGCACATAGATATATGATACAGAAAAGAGATCCCCAAAATATACCCATGCTTTTATTGTCAATATTTGATAAAGGGGACATGAGCATACAATGAAGTAAAAATAGATTCTTCAATAAATGGTGTTTGGAGACCTGGACTGGTACATGCAAAAAAAAAAAAAAAAAAATGAAACTAGACCAGCAGCTCACAACATACACCAGAATAAACTCAAAATGAATAAAAGACTTACATATGAGCCATGATACCATAAAAATTCTAGTGGAAAACATAGGCAGTAAAAATTCAGATATCTCATGCAGCAATGTTTTTGCTGATATATCTCCTAGGGCAGAGAAAATAAGGGGAAAATAAACAAATGGACTGCATCAAATTAAAAAGCTTCTGCATGGCAAAATAAATAAATAAATCAAAATGGAAAGAGAACCCACTGTATGGGAGAACATATTGCCATGATATGTTGGACTGGGGTTTAATCTCCAAAATATGTAAAGAACTCATAATGATTCAATGCCAGGAAGACAAACAGTTAAAAAATGGACAAAGGACCTGAATAGACTTACTCCAAGGAAGACATACAGAGGGCCCATAGACATATGAAAAAATGCTCAACATCACAAGCCATCAGAGATGCAAATTAAAACCACAGTGACATACCGCTTTACACCTGCCAAAATGGCTATCATTAATAAGTGAACAAAATAAGTGCTGGCAAGGATGGAGAAAAGTGCACTGTTTGTGGGAATACAGACTGGTGCAGCCACTGTGGAAGACAGTATGGAAATTAACTCAGAAAACTAAAAATGGAACTGCCTTTTGACCTAGCAATTCTACTGCTGGGAATATACCCTAAGAATCCAAATGCGAATTCAAAAGAATTTATGCACCCCTATGTTCACAGAAACGCTGTTTATAATAGCCAGGAGTTGGAAAATCTTCAATAGAGTGGAGCAAAAAACTGTGGTACATTTACACAATGGAACACTACACAGCAGAAAGAAAGAAGTCCTATCTTTTGTGGCAGCATGGATGGAACTCAGTACTAATGTGTTAAGTGAAATAAGCTAGGTAGTGAAAGACAAATAACCATATGATCTCACTTATAAGACAAAGCTATGAACAAAATAAACTAATCATCCAAATAGAACCAGAAACATAGAATAGTAGAATAGATTAACAATAGTAAGAGGGAAGGAGAGAGACGGGGGCTATTTGAAAGGTGAAGGGATTAGTCAAGGAATATATATGAAGGACCCATGGACATGGAACGGGGTGAGGATTGACTATGGAAGTGGGGGGTGGGATAGGTGGAGAAGGGCAAAGGGGAACATTATAGAAGAACTATAAAACATAAAGATAAGAAAAGGAGAGGAATTTGTTTTTTCTGACCTTTATTTTACTTAAATAATAGTTTTGTCATACACTTAATTCCCCTTTTTAATCTTTAAATAAAATTTATTAAATGTTTACATACTATATTTATAGTAAATTAAACTAAAAAGTATTTTGATATTTATAAAATAATCTTCCTTGTTACCTTTATAACTGTAATAGTCTAATTATGAAAAATTTAAATTAGGGCCATTTTAAGATATTATTAACTCTTACTAATAAAGTTTACATTGGGTTTTCATGGTATTTAACTACTGTGTCACATTTGACCATTCATGCTGCTCTTACTGTCAGGTTTGCTTGTTTGTGATAGAAATTTTCAAGTGTAGGTTTCCAGATACACTTTTCTGGTACTGATTGTTGTCAAGAAGGTATGTTTATCCACGTCCCTTTGTGTTAGATTTCTAAAATGAGTCCATCAAGAATTCAGAGTATATGTGTGCTCCTTTTTGCGCTGCTTTTTGCTCCTGTTAACGGTGAATCTTGTATCCCTTTTGTTTGCAGTGTCGCAGTTTGAAACTGAATTCTACATCAGTGGTCTTGCACCTCTCTGTGATCAGCTTGTTGTGCTTTCCTACGTAAAGGAGGTTTCAGAAAAAACGGTAATTTGTTTCACCACAAATACAGAGGGATTTATACCCAGATCAGGTTTATACCCAGATCAGATCTGCTCTGCTGTAGTCTGAGCAGAAGAACTTCCTGACTTATAAAATAAGGTCAGCAGAGATTACCCCGTAGACCTAACATATTCACCTTTCAGAAGCTCTACTCATTGCCTGCCTTTGTTCCTTTTGCTGAGCAAAGGGGAGTCATTTTTTTCCTATTTCTCTTGGTATTTTAGTAGAAAGGAATGAAGGATTCCTTGTGCTGAAAAGCAGTGAAACTAAGCTGACACTGTGCATTACCAGAAATGACAGCAGTAAAGTTGATCTGCTGCAACATCATGGCCCCTGTGGTCAGATGGAATTACAGAAAAGGCAGTTCATTATTTCCTGTGGTCCAGATATATTGTTTGCTTCCCAGTGCCCCAGTGATTCTGAGTAGCATGATTCTTACTTTTAAATACAATAGATTATTGCTAACTCTCAGTTATCAGTGTAAATGTGATGGTATGAAATGTATGGCAGATAAGAAGCAACAGAGAATCTGAATTTTGTTATACGTGACTTTGTAATAAAGCCTGTATCTATATGGTCCAGTGGAGGGGCATGTACATACAGCCTCCCTTTGAAGCTTAGTTGGGCCCCATTTGCAGTGAGTCTTTATTGTCTGAGTCCAGGAGTCCTGTCAGGAAGGGGAGGGGGTAGCTTCAAGGCATGAACAAGGAGAGCTTATTGTAAAGGATTTTCTTTTCATCCTGTATATAAAAGAAATTGCAACTGATTGTCTAGCCCTTTACAGTAAGTAGGCCCTCCTTTTCTGTATCCTCTCATTCCCCCCTTTTTCAAATGCCAAGGAATAAAATAGAAAAACCCTGGGAGCCCCAGTTTTGAAGTGGTAGCTGCTCTGAAGCATTTCTCTGAGCTAGTACTTCATCAGGAAGCCATTGCTATAGTAACCTGAAGCTCTGGATGCCCATGTTGCTAGGCAGTGGGATGCTGTAGAATTAAGTGAACACTCAAACCTGCTAAAATCAATAGGGCTGGCTTCTAGCTCTATTGCAGGATACCAGTTTATTAATTTTTTTTTTGAAAATAAAAGCAGTGGCTCCTGAGGGAGTAAATATGATGCTTTTTGATGAGAAATGTGGGGAGAATTGAGGAAGTGATTGGAAGACATAAGGAAAGAAGCAGTGAAGTGGAAAGGGAAAAGCCTAATAAACAATTGACCCCCCCCCAAAAAAAAAAAGAGAGAGAGAGAGAGAAAGAAAGAGAGGAAACCTTTGTTAATAAAAGAGTATTTATTGGAAAGGAGTAAAAACCAAGAAAGGCCAACCTCAGAGCAAATAAGAAAATGGCATTTTTTAGAGAAAGAAGTGAGGGTTGTGAAGATGAGTTGAAAATGTATGTGTTATTATATTCATTTCACATAACACCAAAGTACACCTTAAATCTTTAAACACAGAATAAACTGACAAAATTAAGACAAAAAGGATAAAAAAGTAGCTTGGGGCCATCCACACCCTCCACCTTTTTTCTCCATATCAAAAACATAGCTTAACTGCAACATTAAAATTTGCTTTTATATGATTCGTAATAGTATCTCCCAACATATTTTTCCAGTTATACCTTTTACATGTGTGCATTTTTCCATACAGTTGCAGTCATAGTTACGTGCTATCCTGCACTGCCGTAGTTTTTGGAGCCTTAATCCATTTTCTCTCCCTACAGCTATGTTGTTTCCCATCATTATCATTTAGAGTGGTTGTGTACTATTTCATCTGGTTGATATATCCTCATGTGTTAAGCTGTTCCCCTAATGTTTTCTTTTTCTTTCCTTCATTAATAAGGCACATTTGTGTGAAAAATTGTGCTAAGCATTGGGAATTGAAGATCAATAAGACCAAATTCCTGCTCCTAGGAATTCACAGATAAGCATGGCTCATTCTGCCATTGAACAAATGTTTTCAAACAATGGGTTGATGGTTTTCTTACACATATAAAGGGTCTCTTTATGCAGTCTAGCAAGGCAGTTTTCTTTTAATATTATTTAATTCAAATATGTTTCTATTTTGTTATTTTTATCTTTGTTATAAAGGTTAATTTTTTAAGTATTCAGATCTTTCATTTTTTCCTTCATTTCTTTGTTTCAAAATTGAGATAGTTTTCATTTCTCTTCAGTTCGGAAAATTATGCTCTGTATTTACTGTATTTTTTCTCTGTTAGTTGCTATTTTATTTTTAGAATATTTTCAATGTATGAAGTACAAAGCTAATATAATTGCTTCTCAGTTAACCTAACAGAATTGGTGAAAGAAATCTGTGAGGCTTACTGTTTACTTAGGGAACCTGAGAGTTGGGGGTAGTTCTGGACTTCTTTCACTGTTTCTGTCATCTGTGTTCTCTTCACCAGTGTCACACTGGTCCAGGCCTGTTGCTTTCAAAAATAGTCAAATCTATATTTTATGCCTGGGTGCTAAATACCCAAAAAGTGTGAACTTTAAAGTAAAACAAACTTGATTTGAAATCCAAGGTTTACCCTAAGTCCCAGTTTTTCCATAAATCCCAGTTTCACCATTTACTTATGTAACTGTGTTTATTGGGTAAACTTTTTGATCCTCAGTTCCTTCATCTGTAAAATCAGAAACAATAAAACCTACTAAGGGGTAATTTAAGAACTCCAAGAAAATAGTCTTTGTATAATCATACTAGGTTAGTAGAGCTGTCAGAGGCCCTCAATAAATCTTTTCCTCTTCTGTCTTGATCTAGAACCACACTGTCCAAAACTGTAGTCACTGACCATGTGTTTAATTTAAATTAATTTAAAACTAAATTTAAATTAATTAAAATGAAATAGAATTTAAAACTCAGTTTCTCAGGCACTGTAGTCACATTTCTGGGTGTTCAGTAGGTACCTGTGTCTCATGTCTATCACATTGGGCCATGCAGGTAGAGAACATTTCCATCTCAGCAAGTTCTTCTTTAGAATCTCTGGCTTTTTAGCATTAACCAGTAAGTTTATCTGTAGTTGCAGTGGTTTGGATAATGGAGTAGTTTGTAATATTATTTTTACTTTTCTCACATTTTTGAGGAAGAGGTGTAACAAAGTTGCCTAAGGCTGTAGTAGCCATGGAGTTGAATGGGCTGTAGTAGGGGACTGCAGACATGACACAGCAATACCTATTCTGTTTAACTCATGCAAAAGGCCAGAAAATAAAACACAGTTATGAGGCTGTCTGTGGTGTTTAGAAGGGCTTACATCTGCTGAAATTACAAAAACAAGGCATTTATTTATGTGTAATGAAATTTAATTTGTATAATTTATAGAAATGTAATTAAAATGAGCCCTTTCTCTCTCTTTTTTTGCTCTAGGAAAGAGAATACTGTGCCAGGCCCAGGTTGGATATTATCCAGCCACTTTCCGAGACTTGCGAAGAGATCTCATCTGATGCTCTGACAGTGAGAGGCTTTCAGGAAAATGAATGTAGAGATTATCACTTAGGTGAGGGAGATTGAGGATCTGGCTTATGTTATGCTTACATTTTTAATTTTCCCTGTTCCATGCAAGTAGCACACACAGGAATTTAAATTGAGGTTCTGAAAGGATCTTAAAGAATATCCAGGCAGGCCTCTTACATTATAAATGTGGGCATTGAGGCTGAGAGATACTGCAGAACTTGCTTGAGCTCCAACAGCAGAAAAGAGGGGGGAAGAGGGGGCCTGGATGGAGGTCTTTGTTCTTATACTTGTCTATTATCTTAATTATTTAATATGATCCCTAACTTACAGTGATGTCAAGCAGCATGGTTCTAATCACTCCCAACTTTGCGTTCCTAGACTATGTGCCCTGGGATGGCAGAGAAGTTAATCTTTCTATTTGTGACCAAATGCTCAGAGCCTAGAGGAGTGCTTGGCACGTACTAGGTATTCACTGGATATTTGTTTCGTGCATGGAGAAATATACTGAATCACTGCTCAGAAATAAAGGGAAAGCCATTGCTGTTTAGTTATACCAGGGGCATCTGTGTTTGGGTGTTATCACTTTATTGAAAGACACATTGATGAAAATAGAGCAGCTTAAGCTTTTTAGAAGGTCTTTCTGCTTTTAAAAACAATTGACATTTTTTAGTGAATATTTTCAGTTCTCATTTTACCCAAAAGATAGGAAGGTGTATTCTGTACATGTTTGAACTTTCTTATATGAAGTGCCTAATCAGCTGAGAAATGTGAGAATAGTATATTTTGGACTTGGCACAAATCAAACGTGATTCACAACTGAAAGTTTCCAATCAAGGTATTTTGATCAGAGCAAACTCTGCTGCATACCTAGACACCCTTCAGAACAGATTTTATAATTTAATCTTCGGGAGACCCTCACCAATTGGCATTGTGCACAACATGCTGAAATGACAGACTGTGTCCCCAGGGCTTGGGGCATCTGTCATGTATGCTTTAAATGGCCTTGACCTTGATGAGGAAGCAACATTTGTCTCAGGTTGTGGGGTGTGATTGTTCTGTAAAAATAGAACAGTGTTGTAAATGGCCATAAATAATGTTTATATGCAATACATGAATTCTGATATGCAGTAGACATGGAGAATTTTGAATACCTATCTTTCATCTGAGGTCAGAATGTTAATGTATTAAACATGAAATTTTAAACCCACCTTATTTTTTAAAAAAATTTTGGTATTCCCTTCTTTCCTCCCTCCCTCCCTTTCTTTTTTCTTCCAAATAATTTTACAATTAAATACTTTTTAAAGCACTGGTATATATTCTGTCATTCTCTACCATGTCCCACCCCTTCCTTCAAACAGAGCCGAAAACACTTATTCCGAGGGTAAGGGAGTTTTCTGTTCACTCTTAATAAGTTGGGTTGTCTAACCACGCCCCCTGAAACCACTGCCAAGATTTCTACTGTTGAGTCACCTGAGATGTTTCTTTCTTGTTTCAACTACAGAGTACTCTGAAGGGGAATCGCTCTTTTACATCGTGAGTCCAAGAGATGTTGTAGTAGCCAAGGAACGAGACCAAGATGACCACATTGACTGGCTCCTTGAAAAGAAAAAATATGAAGTAGTTTGATTTCACTTTCTTGAAAGTGTTGACATGTCTGTACCATAGAGAGGATAAAAGTTTTGGGGGATACATCTTTTGTGTAGACAAATTAGGATGCCCTAAGCTAGAAATATGTTGGAAGCTAATAACTTTTGAATTTTCTTTTTAGAAACTCTGGCACAAAAAGATCATAAGGAGATTAACTGGCTTCACTGTTCAATGGAGGAGGAGTTAGTAGAGGAGGGAATAAGTGGGTTAGATCCATCCTATTGAAGTGCTTATTCTGCGCTTTTTCAAGGAAAATAAAATAGAACTAGTGTTCAGAAGTGTCGATTTGGGATATTTTCCTGAAATCATTCCTTTGGTGCTTATTTCATATGTAAAAGAAAAGCTATCAGATTAATGCTCACTTAGGATAGTTTGAACTACCAGGTCAGATGGAATGATGTTGTCTGCTTCGTTGAGTGTTGGTTCAGACTAATTTTAGTAGATAATGTGTTATCATGATTTTTTTTAAAAAAGAAAACATTTTTTTAACTTTAATAGTCAAGAAGGCATTATTGCATTAGTTTAGTTATAGAAACTGTCTGGATGGGCTCTTGTATTAATCAGTTAAAAACAGACAAAAATAGTCTATTTATAATTGCTTTAAGTTTGTAACCACCTGAAAGGATTTTGGGGAAAATGTTTTTAATGTATAAACTATTTAGAGTCCAGGTATTGACCCCAAGTTCATACCACATTGCTTTACCTCCAGTAGTTTCTTGAAGAGATAATTCTATGTTTTAAACATTTGTGTTGAAGTAATAATTGTAAACTTTCCATAATAAAAATGAAATCAGATTTTCAAAATCTTCTTTGTAGATATACGTAAACATATACATTAAGTTTACTTTTTATGTTTCATAAAGGAAAGGTACCCCATTGTCAATATATGTTACACAGATTTATGATGACAGATGAAATTTTTGTTGTTGTTTGAAACTGGAAAATTTTTATGTATTTTGATTTCTGTCTGAAAAGTGATTCTAATATCCTGATGTAGAAATGAATTCAAATAAGGGAAGTCTTTATTTTGGTTGACTGCTTTTGTTTGAGTTTGAATGCAGTGAGGTTCATTCAACCATAACATTAGAAATTCCTGTGCTTGAAGCAAAAACCACAGGAAAATGGGGCTTTATTTAAGTAGTCCAGAACTTTAAACATAATAAATATAGTATTTATAACCTCAGTGTCTTTCTCACTCTCTCCCATTTTTCCTCCTCCTTCTCTACTCTTTTATAATGCTTGTGTAAATATAGGAAGCTTTGATGGCAGCTGAAATTAGCCAGAAGAACATTAAAAGACATAAGATTCTGGTAAGTATGTAATTGTATTATTTGAAATATAACTTTACCTTTCAATAGGTTATAATGAGACTGAATGAAAAGAACTGATATCTTCCTTCCTTTTGAGAATTTATTTCAAACTAATTCTCCAACTTGTAAGGTCAAAGTATTTCATTTTATTGAATCAGTTTCTGCGTGTAAACGAGAGACTTGAACATCTGCTAGGAGATGGTTTTAGGTAATTTGGAAACTGGATTTGTGAAATACACTTTAAATATAAAGCTCCCCAGTTATGTATGGGAAAGTTTCTTTAAATCATAGGTAAAATCACATTATCACAAAATATCAAGGGTGATTTCATAAAAGTAGATTGTTTTAGCGTCTCCATAATAACAGACCCAATTGATTTTCTTACGGAGACTAATCTAGGACATCAAGTACATTTTTATTACATTTGGACTCTGGAAAAATATAGTGACTAAGCTTATTTTTTTGCTAATTGTGACAGTGAATGTGCAGAAGGAAAGCAGAAAAGAAATTTTATCCTCTGAGTGTGAAGGGTCCTTAGACAACGTCTAGCCCAGGACTCTTAGTTATAGATGAAAACTGAAAGCTTAGTCTGTCAGAGCTACTTGGTTTTCAGCACAAATTCCTTTTGCCTACACTTCCCCACCTTAAACTGCTCTGCAAAACTCCACATAAAAGCCTAATTTCCGAAACTGTACAAGCAAAATAATTCAGTAACTAAACAGAGAAGTAACCAGAGCATCTTATTTTTTTTTCATTAAAAATTGTGGAGAATAAGTAAAGATTATCTAGAAATGGAACAGAAGGTGTTCCAGCCAATAGAATAGTATATGTGATGGTACAAAGAAGTGAAACTGCTTGGCCTGCTTGGTTATATGAAGCAGTTGAGGAGTGTATACATATGAAGAGTCCAATCCTAAAGGGCCATGTATAATTAGGGGCTTGGCTCTGTCTTATAACCTCTAGAGATAGTTTAAGCTTTCAGTGCTACATCACATTTGCTTGTTAGAAAGATTCTCTGTTGGAGATGGGGACCAGAGGGAAGCCTGCTGAAATGGGAATTGATAAGATACAATTCCCTTCTTGGTGTGGAGGTGGAAGTGATAAGAACTGCAGAGTTGATAGGAATGGAATGGTGAAGATAGATGGAAGACATGTTCTACTAGACTCTTCGGGATTTGGTGACTGACTCTGTGTGCACAAGGAAGTGAGAGTGAATATTTTAGGCTGTCTCCCAGGCTTTGAGCTTGGGTCTGTGGTAGATGGTGTCACCATTTAGAGAGAGAGAAAGAGACAGAGAGAGGGAAAGAGAGGGAGAGAGAGAGAGGAGGGGTAAGAAGGAGGAGGAGGGGAGGGAGGAGGTGGGGAGGGAAGAAAAGAGAGGAGATTAGGGGAAGGGAGTGGAGGACTAGTAGGATCAGGTATGTGGCAAGAGGGGTAGTTGAATTCTGGTTTAGACACATTTAAGTTTTTGATACTTACAGAATACCCTAGATGTCTGGACTCAGAAATAAATTTGAGAGACTCTTCAGTGACAGAGAAGTGTTTGGGCAAATCCACACAGCAAATGTCTAGCATTAGAGAACAGACGACCATGAATGGAACCATTGGGAACACTCATACAGGCACATTTGGCACAGCTAAAGAAAGACTATGTCATCAGAGCTGAAGGAGAGAATTTCAGGGTAATGAGAGATAAATCTTAAATGGTTGAAGTTAGTGGGTCAAAAGTAACGCAAGCTCAACTAGTCAGCGGTACATTTGGTAGTTACAAAAGTGACTAGTGAACTTTATGTGTATGTATTATTTATTAACATGTTAGGAAGTGAAAAATGAATAGGAGATGATGACATATAGTTTAATGTAGACTGTTTAATTCTGAAGTAGAAAAGAGTGAGGACTGGTTGGTTGGGGGCTGTGACATCATTGGAAGGTTGGTGGTGACGGTGGGTATTTTGTATAAGAGAGACACAACATGTTTATATTAAGGAAAAAGATATAAAATTGTAGTAAAGTTCAAGGTGTACAGAGAAAGAAGATGAGTGGCAGAATAAATTCCACATGAGGAGAGGGCATGGCATTAGGAGAAAGTTTGCAGAAATTGGCACTGCAAAGGAGACCTCTGAACCTGGACAGGAAGACTCTCCATTGATATTGAGATATGTGGTCTGTTTTCAGAGAAATAAATTTAGACACCCTTTCTTCACTCTGCACTTCCTATAGTTTTGAAATATGGTTTCCTACATTGTAGTCAATAAAGTAAAAATATAATAAACTAAGAACCATGGGTATTTTCTTCATTCTTGGAATGGGCATGTACAATGCATTGGTTATACATAGACTTTTTTCTCCTGGCACAGTGTAATTTCATAAGCAGGCAGGCAGAGAAATAATGTCCTGCCAATTTTATCATCCAGGAAGAAATTCCACAAAGACTTCTTTGTACATAAAAGTAGAACTAACATCCAAGTTTTGTTATATATGCTGAGTTTAAGCTTCTTATGCAAATGCTTTTAGGTGAAAGTAGTATTTTATAACAAGAGTCATGGGGAGGTCCAGCAAGAGCTCCCATGCCTCCACTGCCACAGATCACACCAAATCCTTCAAAACCAAGGTGGAAATAGCAGATGAACATGAGTACTCTGAATCCAGTCAGTTCTGCTTTGAGGCCCAGTTTCCTCATCTGTTAACTCATGGGTTTGAATTATGTATTTTTCTGAGCTCATTTCACTTTAATATTAACTTTAATATTTAATATTTCCTTTTAATATGATTTTCTCTCATTTTTCATATTACATTTCTTCAGACTTGACATAGAGGAGACGGGTAGCTCACATTTTACAGATGAAAGCACAAGAAAACAATTTTAAGTCCTTGACAACATTAAATCATTGGTTCATTTTTCTTCTTTTTTATGTTGCAGTTTTTTTATTGTTGTTCAGTTACGGTTGTCCAAATTTGGATCATGTTTCTAATATGTGGAGATTTCTTTTGTAGAAAAATCTCTCAGAAGGAGGCAAATTAGAAGGCTTTAAAATAGTAATATTTTTTTAATTGTGAATTTGAAAATTTGTGTAGCAAGTATATTTAAATATGATTAGGAAGGAAGTAAGCATAATTACAAAAACATGCTTAAGAAAAAAGAGCATAATTACATAAAGCAAACTAAGAGGTATAAATAGGTTCCAATCACAATTGCTAATAGGATCCTAAAGTCATGCCTCCCCAGAAACTGAGACTCAGCTTTTCATTTGTTCTACTTAATTATGAAATTCCTTTATTTGATTTTCTCTAGGACATTGGCTTGGCATATATAAACCACCTGATGGAAAAAGGAGAGTATGACATAGCAGCACGGTAATAATGATATAACTTGTTAATATAAATGGAATCGATCAATATTAACAGTAAACATAGGCTGTTCTCAGCAGTTGACAGATATTTTTGAAGATCTTTGTAATGAGTAGTTTTTGACTATTAATGGTTTTAAACCACAGAATTCATTGATATTTATTATATACCTTTTGACTATCTCATTTTCACCAAACAAGAAATATTTTTCTCATTATTCCATGAGAAAGATATCAAAAACCATGAAGAGTATGAGATTTTATCCTTTCTATGGTGACAAGTTAGCCTGTCAGTTTCACTGGTGCCTCAGCAATAGTAGTAGCCAAAGGACCAGTACTTGTGCCAGATCCCACAGCTCCAGTTCTCATAGCACAACACAGGGAGGGTCAGGTGGCCCTGCACAGACAGTGGGTTGTGCTATAGGAGAGGGACCCTGAACTTAGGATATCTGATTCTTTTAAGTTTGCCTTCCTTTGGCTGCAGAAGATGTTACTTTTACTATACTGGACAGAAAACAAACCTTCCCTTTGCTCTGGAGGGAAGCACTTTTTGGGTCCTCTAACTTTCAGGGCTCTTCACTCTAGAAGCATCCTTGAGAAGGTAGTCTAGAATAAAAATAGTCAGAGCCTCTGCTCAAAATTCAAGCAGAATTGTCTCTCAATGGGAGGGTGGCAGTTAAATGGAAGTGATCAGATCCCAGGCTCCTGGTTTGCAGGAGTCTATGGTGAACAGAAAGCATACATGTGGTCCTCCTGCTGTGCGACACCCTCTGCCGGGTCTACATGTACATGGTAGACCAGGAAGACAGACTTAAGGTCTACTTTTCATGCCCTGAGATTTAGGGAAATATGTTTCTTTGATGTGCAAATTGTGTAAGGTTTTATTCATATGCGAACACTTCTCCAGGTTACATAGTGTGATAGGATTCTAATTTTCTTAAGTCTGATTTTGTAGTCCATTATTTTAAGCCATTCAAGAAGTGCCAAAATTGGCACTTTGGGGGATGATGACATTTCTTCAAGTCAAGAAAAGCCCCAAGTGAACAGTGCTCATCTGGATATGTAGGCAGCTCTGTGTAGGAAAGTCATGGGGAAAACTCCTAATGTAGTCTTCTGAAAGCTGTTCATGTTTATCATAAGTATTTTTATATTAATTTTATTGATTTTCATCAACCTTTCATATACAATCAAATGGGCACCAATAATGCCTTTATATTCAGTGGTACTTGAGATAGAAATTTGTCAAAACTCTGAAATGAGAGATTGATCTAAAACACTAGGAGAAATGTATATTTATTTTATCTCTGTTTATTTTTACTTAAAACTTACTTTCTCTCTGGGATGTTTTGGCTACCAGCAAATGCCAGAGAATTCTTGGGAAAAATGCAGCACTCTGGGAATATGAAGTTTATAAATTTAAAGAAATTGGACAGCTTAAGGTAAGCATTACTTTATTTTTAACTCTTAATTTTTGTATGTAGTATATTAATATGAGCATGCCTCAGAGATATTGTGGGTTAGTTTTCAGACCAGCGCAAATAAAGCAAATACTGGTATCTCATTAAAGCAAGTCACATGAATTTGTTTCCCAGTGCATATAAAAGTTGTTTACAATACTAAAGTTGTTTACTATACTGTAGTCTATTAAATGTGCAATAGCATTATGTCTAAAAAAAAACATTGCACATACCTTAAATTAAAAAATACTTTATTGCTAAGAAATACTAATCATCATCTGAGCCTGTGGGAAAAATGGTAGACTTGTTCCACACAGGGTTGCCCCCCCCACCCCCAAAAAAGCCCTCAATATCTGTGGAGTGCTATGAAGTAAAGCACAATAAAACATGGTATGTGTTTATTGAGATGGAAATAAAATTAAGACAGTAGTTGTCAATTCTTTATTGGGAAGCAAATTATGTCAGCCAGGAAGATTCAAACTTTTAGAAGTTAGTTTCAAAATATAAACCTACTTTATGTTTTATATGTATTATATATATATAATATATTACATATATGTTGTGCTCACTTTATCTCCTAGTTCTGTGCTCAAATGAAGTTTTCATGTTCTTTTTAATGAATACGGAAAACAGGTATAGTCTCATTCAGGAGATTATAAGACATGAGGTTCTTTTTTTCTAAAATTACTTAAGATTAATGCTTTTTGAAATAATATTTTACATAAATGGAAAAGTTTGACCATGTAGCTCTAACAAATAATTTTGATACCTTTTTTTCTTTCAACTTGGTACATAATATCTAAATCAATAAAGTATTCCAGTGTTTGTTTAAAACAGTTTTTAAAAACTTTTTCTTATGTTCTCTTAGTGTTATGAATATACTTCTAAAAATTCCCAGTTATTCAGCTGCTCAGCCCCATAAATGTTCTCTTCCCTAGGAAACCCCAAGGACACTCTCTTCAGTTTATTGGGGCTGCTCCTGGAGGGTGTTATAGGGACCTGTGACCGTATTTACCCAGATAGCTCCATAACCCAGACTTCTCTTTTGAATTCCTTATCTACATTGGAAGTGTGTGATGGCCATTTCTCCTTGTATATAATGCTAATAAGGATCACTCAAATTAATCTGAATCCCTTGCCTTCCCAAATTTTGTTCCTCTCCTTTTAATCTGTGTTTACTACATCAAATTATACTTGCTTTTCCATGCTTAACAGCTCAAAACCACTGTTTTGATGAGAACATCTAACTTACCTTATCCTATTTAACCTCCAATTCTTGTCAGTTTTACCCTCTCGGTATCAATTCAGCCTCTCCTCTTTCCTTCTAGTACCACTGCCTTAACTCTTGATGGATCTATAGGCAACCCTGACCCAGAGTTAACTGTTTAAAAATAAATTTGCTGCTCTCACTTCCCTAATTTCTGTTGTTTCCCTCCTGCCCTTAGGATAAAATCTGAATTCCTTTCATGACCCCACTTCACTTTCCTCTCCAGCCCCATCTCCCTTCAGTGACCCCGTTCCACATCTGTGACCTCTCTGAATACATGGTGTGCATTCATGGCTCTATGCCTTTGCTCATGCTGGTCCCCGTGCCAGGTACCCTTTTTTTTCACTTTCTTTGCCTAAACAAACCTCAGCTTCTGTGATCTCAGCTTCAGTGTGCAAGATTTGCCACACCTCCTTGTTAATCCCTCTTATATCACTTCCCACATAATACTGCAGTTGGCTATTTAGATGTTCATTGACCTTTCCTCTGGGGCTGTGAGCTTCTTGGAATGGTGATTTTGGTGCATAGTGCACTGCTGAGTCATTTGACAGTATTTGGAAATTTGACACTTAACATAGCTCTGAATAGCTGAAGAACACATTGTATATTTGCCCCTAATTTCAAAAGATGATTTTGAGTTTTAAAAGGTTGATATATTTCAGTTGAAGGGAAGAAAGTTGAATAGATGACCTATACTGCTTGATTACTTAAGAAGTTGACTTTTATCATATCTGTGACATTCTCCCTCTTATTATTTAGATTTTCTTTAATTCATCAGGAAGAACAGAGAGATATAGGTTAACCTAGGCAATTTTGTATTCATTCATTCATGTACACATAACCCTCATAGATATTTTTTAAAAATATTGTAGCCCTTGCCAGGTTACTCAGTTGTTTGGAGTACTGTCTCACACAACAAAAGGTTGTGGGTTCTATCCCTGGTCAGGGCAGGTACCGGGGGCAATTGATGAATGTTTCTCTCTTTTCCTCTCTCTCCCTTCCTCTCTCCCAAAATCAGTAAAAAAAAAAAAAATATATATATATATATATATATATATATATATATATATTAGTTTATTTGAATCTTTTCTCTACACAGTAATTTTCCTAAGTACAAAGGCAACAGAGTACTTTTGCCTTAAACTTTCAAATTGAAAATATACAGGGTAGGGTTCTAGCCAAGATGGAGGTGTAGGCAGAAACCCTTCACTTCCTCAAATAACCAAAAGAAGTATAACAACCAATTTAAAAACAAATAACAGGTAGAAGTGCCAGAAAATCATTTGTGTGGAAGTCCAACCACCAAGGAGTTAAAGAAACATTCAGCCAGGCTGGTGGGAAGGGTGGAAACGGCCCTTCCTATCAGCCAAGGCGGAGAGGATACTTGGCAATGCAAGGCAGCAGACCATGTGTATGATCCCACATTTGTGCACAGATTAGCAGGGAGGAACAACAGAGAATGGAGACAGACTGTGAAACCCAGGGTTCTAGCAGGGGGAATAAAGACTGAAAACCCCTGGCTGTAAAAAAATCTGTGGGGGTTGCAGCGGTAGTAGAAACTCCTAGCCTCATAGGAGAGTTCATAAGCTGCTTATGGGAAGTCAGAGAAGTGATGGAAAGTGGGACAAGAGTGGAGCAAGTGGCATTGTTCCCTCTCTGACCATACCCCACAGACAGTGCCACAGTGCAGCAAAGAGGGTTACCCTGCCCTGGCGTATACCTAAGGCTCCATCCCTTACCATGTAACAGGGGCACCGAGACAAAGAAATATGGCCCAAATGAAAGAACAGATCAAAGCTCCAGGATCCTAATTACTGGTGTTTTGACCTGATGCAGAGTTCAAAACACTGGTAATCAGGATGCTCACAGAATTGATTGAGCTCAATCGCAAAATGAAGAAAGAAATGAAGACTACATAAAGTGAAATAAAGGAAAATATACAGGGAACCAATAGTGAAGGGAAGGAAACCAGGACTCAAATCAACAATTTGGAACAAAGGAAAGAAATAAGCATCCAACTGGAACAGAATGAAGAAACAAGAATGCAAAAAAAAAAAAAAAAAAAAAAAATGGGGAGAGGCTTAGGAACCTCTGGGACAACTTTAGGAATTCTAATATCCAAATCATGTGGATGCTAGAGGAAGAGCAAGATATTGAAAACTTATTTGAACAAATAATGAAGGAAAACTTCCCAATATGGTGAAGGAAGTAGACTTCCAGGAAGTCCAGAAAGCCCAGAGAGTACCAAAGAAGTTGGACCCAAGGAGGAACACAACAAGACACATCATTAATTAATTGAATTAAGTCACCCAAGATTAAAGATAAGGAGAGAATCTTAAAAGCAGCAAGAGGAAAGGAGAGAGTTACTTACAACAGAGCTCCCATAAGACTATCAGCTGATTTCTTTAAAGAAGTTTTGTAGACAAGAAGGGGCTGGAAAGAAGTATTTGAAGTCATGAAAGGCAAGGTCCTACATCCAAGATTACTCTGTCCAGCAAAATGATCATTTAGAATGGGAAGGCAGATAAAGCGCTTCCCAAATACGGTAAAGTTAAAAGAGTTCATCATCACCAAACCCTTATTATATGAAATGTTAAAGTGACTTATCTAAGAAATAGAAGATCAAAAACTATGGACAGTAAAATAACAAACTCACAAGTATCAATAACTGAATCTTAAAAACAAAAACTAAGCAAACAACTAGCAAAGGAATAGAATCACAGAAATGGAGATCACATGGAGGGTTATCAGTGGGGAGGGGTAGAGGGAGAATGGAGGGAAACCGTACAGGGAATAAGAAGCAGAATAGGTAGGCACAAAATAGACAGGAGGAGGTTAATAATAATATAAGAAATGGAGAAGCCGAAGAACTTACATGTACAACCCATGGACATGAACTAAGGTGGAAATGCTGGAGGGTGGGGATGGGGGCAGTCCAGGGGCGAGGGGGAGAAAGGGAGAAAAAAATTGGGACAACTGTATAGCATAGCCAATAAAGTACACTTTTTAAAAATTGGAAATATACTTTTATGTTTTCTACATAATTTGAATATAGTTTTGTTTTGCCACTTTTTAAAGGTATTTGTTTTCTCCTTTTCCTTCCCTAGGCTATTAGTCCTTATTTGCCAAGAGGGGATCCGGTTCTAAAACCACTCATCTATGAAATGATCTTACACGAATTTTTGGAAACTGATTATGAGGTACAACATTTAAGCATGGTCATATTTACTTGTTCTCAATAGAAAATGTTAACAAATTTCAAAAAATAATATAATGGAGGAACTGGTTTAAAGTTAACTGACTTGCAGTTTGTGTGTAGTAGATGAAACTGAGATAAACTCTAATGATAAGTAATGTTTATGTAGATAGTGAAAATCTCTAATCCATGTACATTTTAGAGAATTCCTTAAAGTTACTACTATAACAGAACAAGGGACTGAGTGCCATTTGGGGATTTCATAAATAGAATAGCAACTTCTATTAACATTTATACTGCCCCTAAAGAAATCAGACCTTTCTAATGGGTGAGACAAAGAACTGAATTTGTCAAAGGAGAAGTAAAGAGAAATTGAGGGGACAGGAATGGGGAAAGCAATTGGAAATGATCCATTTGCTTATTGATTAGGGAAAAAGGCAGTACATAAATTACTTATCTACTGTAACTCTGCACTCGTACGTGCAAATTGTGATTTTACTCCTAACAACACTATGAACAGTAATGGCCAATTTTAGAGAAAACTAAAAAATGAAGAAATTAAATAACTTGCCCAAGGCCATACATTTAATAAATAGCATGCTTGGATTGTAATTTAAGTTTGTTCTTTGCATTTACCCAAAATGGATTCTAAGTTTTGAAGTTTGTTAATTTGATACATACTTATTGAGAAAGTGTCTGTTTAGTGCCTGCTATATTCCAGGAATATGGTAGGCACTAGGCCTACAATTGTGAATGGAATGATGACCCTTCAGCAGTCACTCAATGTGAGCCACACCCAAGTATGTGAACCAGTGGTTCTTGACAGTGACTGATTCTCTCCCATAGGGGACATTTGACAATGTCTGGAGACATTTTTAATTGTTCCTTCTGGAGAATTGGTGCTGTCATTTAGTGGCCAGAGGCCAGCAGGAATGCTGTTAAACATCTCACAATGGCACAAGAGAGGCCCCTACAACCAAGAGTGATCTATCCTCAGATGCCAGTACTGAGGTTGAGAACCCTGATGTAAAGATACATTATTACATAATATGCTGAATGCTCTCATAAAGCATCAACAAAATGTTGTGGCTAAAACTCAGCTTAGTTCCCCTTCTGACTAGAGAAAAAGATGAGATTTCTGGTGGAGAGATTCTAGACAGGGCTGATAAGCTCTCTTCCAGAGCTGTGGCTGGTGCTAGGAGGATCCATAAACCAGGAGCCCTAACATGTTCTCTAGCTTTGGGCCAACTTCCAGTGTCATAAACGTGGCACCACCTTTAGTCTTTGTGAAGTTCAGGGCCCTAACCTCGTGAAAAGTTTTCATTTTTGGTGCCTCACAGTTGGTGCAGGTTGTCATTGCCTTTTTTTTTCTTATGTTAGGTTTTAAAGATAAGGAAGACTTTGTTTACAACTTTCTTTGTCCCATGATAATGTGAGGTGGCTTGTCAGAAGTTAACATACAGAAATAAAAAGAGGTACTAAGACTAGAGGGGGGATGAGAAAAGGAACTCCTGTGTTTTTGAGTGCCTACTGAGTACTAGGCACCTTGTTAAGATACTTTTTTTAACCAATAACTGGTTTAGTTTAAGGAGTGGTAATATGGCAAACACTGTTTCAACTCTGAGATGATATTTTACACCTTAGAATCTAAGGAACCTTTAAAATGGTGATCTCTTACCCTAGTAACTTAAGTGTTTGCTCAGTTACTTTCAACCAGGTATTCCTGGATATGTAAGATCCAAGCATCCTGATGCATGTATGTATATAATCCCTTTACTTTTATAGGTCTATATTCTTATAGGAAGAAATCAGACGCTTCAGCATGAATTCAACTTAAACAAATTATCAATATTTCTTTTAATCATACATACTAATGGAGGCAGTGTTTCCTCACCATTTCTTATTAGCATGTATTTTAAAAATCCAGTGTTCTCTAACAGCATGAATCTATTCCTTTCTGGATCTGTACAGAAGATTTTTTGGTAATAATTTCTGTCATTTATGCTAGATACCAACTAATGTAGATGATGGTTTCTATTTATTTCCTTTTCAGTTCAGTTCAACATACCTTTATTGGGAAACTACCATGTTCTAGAACTGTACTCAGTTGGATGCTAGAGAAATTAAAAAACAAAGTCCTGGCCTTCAGTGGATTTACAGACTGACCAGGGAGATAATACTAATAAGCTTCAACAACTAGAAAATAAGTAGCAGAGCAATATGTTCTCTAAGAGATCGAAAGAGAGGCCATTATTGCCCATAGTTATTGGAAAAGGTTTCTTCAGTGTGTAAAGCTTATAATGGACTTGGGTTTCTTTCCAGTATGTTCTGAGCACACACAGTGGCTTAGAATTTTCTTCTAAGGTGATGATGCTTCATGACTTATTTTAATGGGGTTTCTACTCAAATGCATATTGCTTTGCCTCTTCATTTACAACCTTGCAGAATAGCTTTAAATAGTTAAGCTTTGTTTTATAATATTAATTAGAAATGTATAAGCATGTTACAAGTGAGACAATTTCTATGGCATTTCATTTAATGAATATTTTTAACATTTTACTAACTGTAATGGGCACTGAGATGTTCTCTAACTTTGCTCACTTGGTCATAACAGCTCCCTGTGATAACTCTGTTTTCTAATTAATAATAATGGCCACAGGGTTAATTTCATCAGTATTTCTTAGCACAAAGCCCATTAAGGAGGGGAAAGCCTAACAAGACATGTAATAAATGCTTATTTCAGTTTATGTAGGAATCATCATGCTTTTATCATACAACATGACCAGTTTGTCTTATTTTGCATTATAAGTTGGCAGTGGTACGAGGCTGTTGCATAAACATGCAAAAGAGGAAATGGAGCCAAGCTTTCTCCTTTCCTTGAACAGTGTTATTCCTGGTCTCAGAGATACTGAAAGCTGCCAGTTATTCTGGTGGAAATCTTTTGAGTTTTTATTTTTAAACATAAACTTTATCCAAACTATCATTTTGGTGTAGAGAATATTTTAATGTTCTGATTCAGTAGTTTTATAAATTATATCATCTTTACTCAGTGAGACCCCTTTCAAATGCCTCAAGTCTAACTGCAATCATGCTAATACCTAGGAAGGTTGCAATTTGAATGGAAAGTATAGCCCATTGTTTTGGTCTCTTGCCATCCTTTCTGGGAATCACTTTAGGAGAAAGTGGGCAGGACTTTAATGGAGACTGTATTCCTGATTCTTTCATAATTTTCTTCTCACCAAATCCTCACACTTTGTAGAAGCAAATTTTATCTCTCTATTTTCATTTCTAAATATCATTTAACACATTCAAAGTAGTTAAGGCATTGGTTGAGTTACTTAATATTAATATGATTTCTAATATAATTTATAATATAAAGATTATTGCTTCTACTTGCTGTCTTCTAAATACATATCAGGTTTTCTTTTGTTTTTAAGTTGTAAAGGATCAGTAAGTAAAGTGCTCTACTATACTGAGTTACAAAACCTGAGGGCTAAAGTCATGAGTCAGGAGAGCAGGGGCTGCCTAGGACTTGTGCCAAGAAATAGCCACGAGGGGGAAAAGGATCCAATCAGATGATAACCCCAGGTGATATCTGGAGTTTTCATCAGAACCACAAAATTTGTCATCCAGTGATAGGGTAAGAACTAGGGAATAAGATTTGAGGCAAAGTCTAAATTCCCAAACAAAACAGAGTCAGAGGTGGGCATGGAAGGAGGACAAAGATGTTAACTTGCCAAACGATGCAGGTGATTCCACTGTGGGACAGGCCACGGTGTGCAGTGTGCCAGCTGTGCTGCTCAGATCTGACATGCATCAGGTACCTGTAAGATGTTAAAGATGTCTTCCAAATGTTGTTGTTAGTCCAGAGTGAGGACATAGCAAGTCAGACCTACACTCTGCCTGTGCAGTGGTACTTTGTTGACAGACCAGAGTGCCTTTCTTACTTGTACATTTCATCAGAGAAGAACAGAGGTGGATGGCAACACCTATCTCTCAGGACTGGCAAATGGAGATTAGTGTGCAGTAGTTCTCTATCTCCCTTGGCCAGCCTGAAACCTATAGTCTGAAAACTGATACTGGTGGAGCAAAGTTTTCATCATAAAATTATTTTGCCTGTTTACATGAATACTTTTAGACATTGTTTAAACTATTTGAATTGTTATCCTATTTAAAGAGTATTTTTTTTTACCCTCTTGGTTAGGGTTTTGCCACTCTGATCCGAGAATGGCCCGGAGATCTGTACAATAATTCAGTAATAGTTCAAGCAGTTCGGGATCACCTGAAGAAGGATAGTCAGAACAGGACCTTACTTCAAACTCTTGCAGAATTGTGAGTATAATTCAGTGCTTCTTTTCAAATCAATCTATATGGAAAGTTTTTTATATTAGATCTGCTAAACTCTGAATGGGGAGGACACAGAGGACTGAGCCTTTTATACCTTTTTTTTATATTAACTCTTAGTGAAAACTTTCCATAAACCTTCAGTGCACAACAAGGAGGTGAGAAAAATGTGTGAAACTGCAATTGTAGTGTAATCTCTTTCCCAGAGAAAAATCCTAGTCAACAATAGTAGGCAGTGGTACTGGTTCTGGGAGGGAAGGGTGCAGTTCTTAGATTATTTAGGCCAGTTGAGGCTCTCCATGAGGCTCTGGATTCTGTTATTCTTGGATCTGCAAGTTGGTTAGTCTCTCAGACCTCAGACTCCTTTCTGACCCTTTCCCTTCCCATGGATATAGCCAAAGGAGGGTAGGATTGAGGGTGGTAAGTGGGGATGGATCGGGAGGGGAAAAGTGCAGGTGGGAAAATGGAGACAACCATATTTGAACATTAATAAAAATATATCAAAAATAAATATGCCTGAATAGCTGCTGCAATTTTGAGAAAGAGGAGCAGAGTTAGAAGGGATTACAATACCTGATACCAAACTGTATTACAAGGCCACTGTAATCAAAACAGCCTGTTACTAGCATAAAAACAGGCACGTGGACCAGTGGAACAGAACAGAGAGCCCAGAAAGAAACCCAAGTCTCTACGGTCGATTAATATTTGACAAAAGGGGCAGCAACATAAAATGGAGTAAAAATAGCCTCTTCAACAAGTGGTGTTGGGAGAACTGGACAGCTACGTGCAAAAAAATGAAACTCGAGCACCAACTTACACCATACACAAAAATAAATTCAAGGTGGATAAAAGACTTAAATGTAAGCCATGATCCTATTAAAGTCCTAGAAGAGAACATAGGCAGGAAAATATCAGATATTTCACGCAGCAGTATTTTCATGGGTACATCTCCTAGAGCAAGGGACATAAAGGAAAGACTAAACAAATGGGATCTCATCAAAATAAAAAGCTTCTGCACAGCTAAAGAAAACAGTATTAAAATAAAATGAGAACCAACTGTATGGGAAAACATATTTGCCAAAGATACCTCAGACAAGGGTTTAATCTCCAAAATATATAAAGAACTCACATGACTGTACTCTTAAGAAGACAAGCAACCCAATTAAAAAATGGGCAAAGGACTTGAACAGACACTTCTCCAAGGAGGACATACAGAGGATCAAGAGACACATGAAAAGATGTTCAATATCGCTAGCTATCAGAGAGATGCAAATTAAAACCACAATGAAATAGCACTTCACACCAGTCAGAATGGCCATCATAAACAAAGCAATAAACAACAAGTATTGGAGGGGTTGTGGAGAAAGGGGGACCCTAGTGCACTGTTGGTGGGATTGCAGACTGGTGCAACCACTATGGAAAACAGTATGGAAGTTTTCTCAGAAAACTAAAAATGGATCTGCCTTTTGACCCAGCCATTCTACTGCTAGGATTATACCCTAAGAACCTTGAAACAGCAATCCAAATGAACCTGTGCACTCCGATTTCATAGCAGCACAATTTACAGTAGCCTAGCATTGGGAGCAACCTAGGTGCCCATGAGTAAATGAATGGATCAAAAAACTATGGTACATTTACACAATGGAATTCTACACAGCAGAAAGAAAGAAGGAGCTCCTACCCTTTGCAACAGCATGGATGGAACTGGAGAGCATTATGCTAAGTGAAATAAGCCAGGCAGTGAAAGACAAATACCATATGATCTCACCTTTAACAGGAACCTAATCAACAAAACAAACCAACAAGCAAAATATAACCAAAGACACTGAAATAGAGAACAGGCTGCCAGTGACCAGAGGTAGGAGGGGAGGGAATTTCAGGGGAAAAGGGTGAAGGTTTTGCATGAACACTTATAAAGGACACATGGACCATAACAGGGACAGGGATGGAAATGGGAGGGAGGTGGGATGGGCTGGTGGGGTTGGGTTGGGGTGGAAGGAAAAGGCAGAAAACTATACTTGAACAACAATTTTTTTTAATTAAATTTTATTTTAATTGTTGTTCTTATACAGTCCTCTGTTTTCTACTCCCATCCCGTCCCTCCGCCCCAGCCCTCCCCATTGAACAACAATTAAAAAAATAAAAAAATAAAAAGTAAAAGTAAATAAACTAAAAAAAATTAAAAGTAAATAAATATGCCATATAATATAATAGATATGCCATATAAGAAAATAAAGTGCAAAAAAACCCCACCTTAGACTCCTTATTATAAGATCATAGGTAACAATTCCTTATGCGATGATTTTAAAACTTAAGTGAGATGTCATAATCAAAAACTAAACATAGTGCCTAGCACTGATTCAGGGTTCAGTAAAATGAATCTAGGTTATATTTCATATTTAGGGAGTACTTTTAGTGACCCAAGGTCTGTACTGTATGCCTGTGATGCAGAGATAGATAGGTACACTCATACCCTCAAAGAGCTTTGGTCTAGTGAAAAAAAAGAAGCAAACTGAAGGTAATCTCAGGAAGACGGTTCCTGCTTCAGCCTCTCCTTGGCACTCCTACCACTTCAGACAAACCCTTTGCCCATCTTACATCATTTGCCCAAGACCAAGAAAGGTACACCAGAATGGCCTAAAATTCAGCACTGTTTAAGACTTTTCACAGAGGGTGTTGTGTTTGTGGCATTCTGAGTCAGAACACTCATTTCTTCTGGAAACTTTGTTCTCGGTAGTTCTTAATTGTAGTAACAAAATACCAATAAGTAATACTAACAATTCTGTTGTACTCATACTGGAGGTGCAGTGCAATTTTAGGTTCAGTTGGCTCTCAGAAGTCCACATAGGGAATTAAGCAACGTGTAAAACATTGTTTCAACAGAAAAACACATTTAAATCTTATACAGCTCCCTTACAAATAAGCTTTTGAAGTATCATTCATCAGCTGAATACTCTGTAAGAATCTGAACTGATTTTTCTACTGTTAGAATAAGCATTTCCTATATTCTGGATCATAGGGGTTTTTTTGTTTGTTTTGTTTTTTATTTTGTTCTGGTATATGGATTTCTATAAAAAATTTTGAGGCCCTGGCCAGATAGTTCCATAGATTAGAGCATTGTTTCAGTATGCCAAGATTGCAGGTTTGATCCCCAGTGAAGGCACATGCAAGAGTCAGTCAATGGATGCATCAGAAAATGGAACAACAAATCGATGTTTCTCTCTCCAATCAATAAATATAATTTTTTTAATTTTGAGAACTTCTTTAAAAGAAAATTTTTATTAAATATTGTAAATTTTCTAAAATTTTGGTGAGATGTAAAGCAAGATTCTGAGAAAGAAATGCTTATTGGTCATATATAGTTAAATTCCATGTTATAGTTTTCCAAATAAAGTTAATTTTTCTCTCTACACATGTTTTTCAGTTTTTAATATGGTAAAACATGATTTGTGTTTTAATATTGTAAAATATGATGTATGAGTATGAGTGTTTAATCAGAAGTATTGATGAACATTAATGTGAAAAATTTTTGTTTCCAGGTATACCTATGACAAAAACTATGGCAATGCTCTGGAGATATACTTAACCTTAAGACATAAGGATGTTTTCCAGTTGATTCACAAGCATAATCTGTTTAGCTCTATCAAGGATAAAATTGTTCTATTAATGGATTTTGATTCTGAGGTAATGTGTGTTTTATTTTCTTAAATTTTAAAACTAATAATTTATTTTTACTCTTCCGTATTTTTAGTAACTAGACATTTATCCAAATGCTAGAGTAATTAGTAAATCACATATTGTGGCTGTATGCTGATGATGTTCAGAACACTTGGACCCTTACTAGATGTTAGGTATTTTAGAAGTTGGCATTCAAAAATCCTTTATTTTATGTGATTTTTCTGTAAAAGCAGTCATAATTTAATGTGTAACTTTTGAAATTTTGTGTTAAATAAATTTTTGGTAAAACAATTCATGTAATTCATAGAAACAAAGAAACTAACTTTATGCTTTGGTTTATGCAGTCCTCTTAATTGTATGTCCCAGAATTAAAATTTTAAGTAAACTTTTAATTTGATGATTAAGTAAACTTTATTGTAATTGTATTACTTGGCATTTACAGATTTAAATGTGTGGTGTCCATGGGTCTCAGATGATGCTTAGGTCCAGGACAGGCAACTGTGTTATTTTATTTTAAGACAAATTTGAATGGTGGATTGCTTGACTAATGATGCCACCCAGCCTCCACAGTTCACAGCAGCTCCTGTACAGGCAGGCACACTGTATGTGTGTGTATGTGTGTGTTTAAAAAAGAAAGCTAGTGACAAGTGCTAGTCATTGAAATAAAGAGGTTCAAAAAACAGAGTAGTTTTTATTCAGAAAACTGAAATTTTAGATAAATCAAAGAGGACCTTAAGGATCCAAAATGTTTACTGGAATTCTCAATTTTATTTTAATGTATTTAAGGGTATTATATGTTATATTATGTGTATGTATATTTTGTATACATATACATATATCATGTGCTGTTTATTAGTCTTCACAAGCTTAAACTTAATTTAAATAGGAGCTAAATATACCTCTTTTTTTCTGAAAAATGCTTTTAGCCCATTTTTCATTCTAAATGAATCAAATCCTTAGGAACTACAGACCTAAAAAGAAACAGTGCAGTTCCCAGAAAGTTCAGGTATACAGGTTCTCCTTCTTTGGCATAACATGATCAAGAGGGTGAGATGCTTATATAAAAATTAATCACATTTGCCCGTATCCTTATGCCTCTTTACTCATCTACCCGTATGTCTCAAGAATCTAGTTTTGCATGTGTAGTTATAGAAAAAAAGGTGAGTGAGCTGAAACTAATTACTATTTAAGAGTGTGAACCAAAATTAAGGAATCATAGGGTTTTTTAATTATAACATATCTGTAGGATAATCTCTTCTAATACCTCATATTTCAGAGGAAAAAATTGTCTGGAGCAGAGAGGTGAGTAGTAGTAGCAAAGGCAAGAACTGGACCCAGGTCTGGTGGGCTCTTGTTACAGACTCTAATTTGTGTTTCACGAATATTAAGGGTAGCTAACTTCTAAATTCTAAAGGTCCATAAGCCTTATATCATTCTGAAACTTTAGGTATCTTACTTTTTTCTGGCTCTTATCTTCTCTACATAAGACCAGCTCTTTAAATCTGTGAAATCTATGCAGGGAATTGCTCAATAATCAGAAGAAAAGCTTATTTTTGTGGTACTGGGAACGACACTCTCTCCCTAACTACTGAGAGTCACGTGAGAACTTGTGAAGGTATCTGAGACATCAAGGAGGCTATAATACATGTAGTCAAGATATTTTGTATTTGGTGAGTTATAACAAGATAACATTTCAATAGTATGGGAAATACATAAACCTCAGATTGAGGCCCATTTTAAAATGCATTCTTTTATAAATATATCACTTACTAGTGGTTGAAAGCTAAGGGCCTCCTTATGTATGGAAAATAAGCCTTCTACTATTAACTGTAACAGCATATGCATTATGTCATGTTCAATGTTCTCTACTTACATGGCAAATTTCAATGACTGTGGCTATTTTTTTTTTATTTCAGAAAGCTGTTGACATGCTTTTGGACAACGAAGATAAAATTTCAGTGAGTGTCTTTTATTTTTATATATGTTGCCAGGTCAGTGTCTATGACCATGATGACCAAAAAGAGGAGAGATGTTTATCAGATAATTTTACAGCTATGTTTGTATCCTCATAGCTCTATGCTTAAAATTTTCTTTTTTCCCTAGATGAAAAAGGTAGTGGAAGAGTTAGAAGACAGACCAGAATTACAGCATGTGGTGAGCATGAAAGCTGTTTTCTGCTACCCTTTTGATGGCCTAGTGGGGCACATCACTTTTCAGTATTGATGTGAGAATGCTGGAGAGAACTCATTGGGTTAATACTCAGACTGAAGGTCTGACCACAAACAGTGTTCTGTAATTATTAAAATTCTACATGTGCTTCGAATTCAAGTTAGGGATTAATTACAGATAAGCTACTTTAATTTGATTCACAATTGAATTGTGATTTTTAAAAAGTTATCATATTCATTTTTGTACTATCAAACTGTTCCTGGGGCTAAGCACCTCCTTCTATACTTACTGTTTAATATAATTATGGCATAAATTATAATACCACAGCATGATCAAGGAACAGAGTCTTGTTTTTTCATTCCTCTCCTGACAGCAGCAAACCCTACTTCTCTAATGTGGTCTTGGTGGTGCTGCTGTGAAGGCCCTTTATCCTGGATTTCTTTTGGGGGAATACTTTGATCCTCTGCATTGCTGTAATCATGTGAATAAAGCAGCAGTAGATGTTTTCTATTTCCCTTAAAAATTATACAAGAAAAAGTTTCAGTGAAAATAGGGATTATTCCTGTAGGACTATGAACATCAAATGCCATGAGTGCTCCTTATCTTTGCCCACCTTTCTGTACCCAGAAGGAAGCTATGGGAATAGAATATTTTATTCAAAAGTTAGTTTTGCCCTAAAACCCTGAAACACCAATCCAAAAGTACCAATGCACCCCAATGTTCATAGCAGCACAATTTACAATAGCCAAGTGCTGGAAGCAACCTGATTTCCCATCAGTAAATGAGTGGATCAAAAAACTATGGTACATTTACACAATGGAGTACTATACAGCAGAAAGAAACAAGAGCTCCTACTCTTTGCGAGAGCATGGATGGGATTGGAGAGGGTTATGCTAAGTGAAGAGCAAATTCCGTAATCCAGGCGGTGAAAGACAAATACCATATAATCTCACCTGTAAATAGAACCTAATCAACAAAACAAGCAAGCAAAATATAACCAGAGACATTGAAATTAACAAATGGACAGTTTCCAGAGGGGAGGTAGGAGAGGATAATGGGAGAAAAAGGGGGAAAGGTTTTCAGGAACATGTATAAAGGACACATGGACAAAACCAAGTGGGCGGTGGGATCAGCGGTGGGAGGTGGGAGGTGGGGATGGCTGGTGTGGGGGGAGTTGTGCGGGGGAAAAAGACAACTGTACTTGAACAACAATAAAAAAATATTTTGTGCAGATGCTATTGCAATGTTGCTCATGATTAGAAATCTCAAGATCATTTGCTGACCCAAGAAAGGTGGCATCATACTGGCCCTTGGGATTTGTTTATAAAACAATGATTTCTGGACTCCTCATGCCATGAGACAGGATTACAGGCAGTAGGTATTTGTGTGACAAGTCCAATTAGTGCAGTGGTGAAATGGTGGCACAGCTCACACTAAAATGGCTCACCTTCCTGTCAGGTAATGTAATGTCTCTGTAAATTTGCCTCAACAGATCTGACAGAACCTTCCTATCCTGTTTTTGCTCCTGGGAAATAGCACAGCATGTCCAGCTCACACACTGACCCGAGACCAGTAGACTGATAGTTGCCTTTATCAGACTACATGGAGTTCTGTCCAACTGCTCTCCCACTTTCTTGCTTTAGGGAGATGTTAACACTTAGCCTGAGGAGTGGTTTCTCAGTATGCATCTGTCATGGTTAGGCTTCTTTTGTGACCGTATTCAACAGTGAACATCAAACTTCACATGACTCATTGTCAGTCACAGCTGCAAGGGCAGGCAGATGCTCTGTGGTTCTTTCGAACCATCACTCAGGGTGTGAGTGCACTTTGTATAAATGTTGTGATGAAGTCTTTTCATCTTTGGTGGGTTGTGGGATGTTTGTTTACATTTAGTATTAAACATTGATTTCCAGCTTCTGTGTAATATATTGATAGACTTACTCTTGCCTCTGAGTAGAAAGTGAATTGGTCATTTCCTTTGAAGGTCCATTAACTGTTTCAAACAGCTAGGGAAAGGAATCCGTTTTGAAAACTGGTGTAGAATACCTGTACTCTTCTTGATTTTTACTTCTCATTTTTGTTTTCTATGACACCAGTACAGGCAGCATTTCATTGCAAACACAGATTCCCAATAAACCTAACAGACAGGAGATGAGGACTATATGAGAATTAACTTAGTGCTTGCTGCTTGAATTTTTTTCTTGCTAGTATGGACACTTTAATGATGTTAATTTTTCCAATCCATGAACCTAGTATATGCTTCCCTTTATTTGTGTCTTCCTTAATTTCTTTCTTCAGTGTTCTGTAGTTTTCTTCTTTTTAAAAAAGATGTTGTTCAAGTACAGTTGTTTCCATTTTCACCCCTCCATAGCCCCCCGCCCCACCCATCCCTGCCTCCCATCCTCACACTTACTCGCTTTGTGGCTTTGTCCATGTGTCCTTTACACATGTTCCTTGATGGACCTTCCCCTATTTCCCCCACTGCCCTCAGGTTACTGTCAGTTTGTTCTTTATTTCATTGTCTCTGGTTATATTTTGCTTGCTTGTTTGTTTTGTTGATTACGTTCCGCTTATATGTAAGATCCTATGGTATCTGTCTTCCATGACCTTGGCAATTTTAAGAAAGAACAAAGTAGGAGGGATAACAATACCTGATATAAAACTATATTATGAGGCCACTGTAATCAAAACAGCCTGGTACTGCCATAAGAACAGACACATAGACCAATGGAGCAGAAAAGAGAGCCCAGAAATAAACCCAAGTCTCTATCGTCAATTAATATTCGACAAAGAGAACAGAAACATAAAATGGAGTTGAAATAGCCTCTTCAACAAATGGTGCTGGGAGATCTGGTCAGCTACATGCAAAAAAATAAAACTTGATCACCAACTTACACCGTACACAAAAATAAATTCAAGATGGTTAAAAGACTTAAATATAAGTCATGATACCATAAAAGTCCTAGAGGAAAACATAGGCAGGAAAATCTCAGATATTTCACGCTGCTTGAATTTTCAAGACCATATTCTTATCCCATGATTCTCCTCCTTATATATAAAGGCAAGAATTTTTATGCTCTAGGAAGACCATTAATCAAGCTTTTTATTTCTGAAGCAGAGGAGATGATGGTGACAATATTAACAACTATGGTTCACCCTTGAACAACGCTGGGGTTAACCCACAGAGTTGAAAATTCATGTATAACTTTTGACTCCTCCAAAACTTAGCTACCTTCCCCCCTGCACCCTGGGTGATTGGTTCCAAGACCCCCTGCAGATACTGAAATGTGCAGATGCTGAAGTTCCTTATACAAAATGGTGTAGAACGATGCGTACACTCAGCCCTCCACATCCATGGATCCCCAACTGCAGATCAAAAATCCTGGTTTTAGTCTGCACTTAGTTGAATCCACAAATGCAAACCCCAGGATATAGAGGGCTGACTATATGTTTATTGAACAAAATCAGCATGTAAGTGGACCCACACAGTTCAGACCCATGTTGCAGCAAGGATCAATTCTACTATCCTTAACATTTCTGTAGTGCTTACTGTGTGTCAGGCGTGGTTCTGAAAGATTTACAAATGGTAACTCATTCAAGCCTCACAACAACCCAATGAGATTTTAGCAGATAAAGAAAGAAACTCAGTCACAGAGAGGTTAGTGACTTTCCAAGGTCACTTGGTTAGTAAGTGATAGAGCCAAGTTACTCTGGGTCATTCTAGAGAAAGTGTCAGAATTTCTTTGCTCTCCCAAAGATATTTTCTCTTTTACGTTCAGCTTTTTTTCCTGGAAACTACTTTCCTCCAGCCTCTCTGTGGAAGCTGTTTAGAATTGAAATTAGCAGTGTTAAACAGGTATTGCTTTTCTTATTATAACATTCATGGTTTTTTCCTTGTTCCATTTAGTATCTGCATAAGCTTTTCAAGAGAGACCATCATAAGGGGCAGTGCTACCATGAAAAACAGATCAGTCTTTATGCTGAATATGATCGACCAGACTTACTTCCATTTCTCCGAGATAGTACACACTGCCCACTTGAAAAGGTAAGTTACAGCCTCCCCCACTCACACACTTCAGCGGGAGAAGTTGTTGTGGATAAGCTGTTGGTTTTTCTAGTTTCCCTGTCTTTGCTCACCCATCCCTCTTCAAGGTGAAGACTTGCTCTAGGTTTCACTGGGACATTCTGATGAGAAGTGGAGGTCCTATTGGATTAGATTTGGGTTAGGAGCTCAACTATTTCTGTACCAGGTTTAATTGGAATAAAGGTTTTTAATCCAGGGTCTAGGATTCAGTCACGTAGCAGAAAGTGTCAGGAGTCTGAGTCAGGATTAGCATAGGACCTCAGAGTCAGTCTGGTGGGGAGATAAGGACTGGTTGGCCCTGGACCCTGTCTGCTTTAATACCCACCTTGTGTGTTTATGTATTTCTCTCTCATGCTGCATTTTATTTCTCTAGTATATTATAATATATATATATTAGCATCTCTTTCCTACTGTCTTACAAATTCTTCAAGAACAAGGAGTTTTTCTCTCATTTTGGTGAACCCAGTAACCAGCACACATGAGTTTGTTGCATCATGAGTGAGTGCATAAATGACTAAATTAATACACACAAGGTTCTGGTAGGGTGAATACAAATGAACAAGTTTTATATACCTGCTTTTTCAAAATAAACTGTAATACTCCCATTGAAGGTACTAGCAACTAAGCAATCTAAGGCCATCAGTATTGTTTCCCATGATCTTTGATAACATCTGGAATGCTATCTAACATCTACAAGTGTCTTACTAAATTTAGATAGTCATATAACAAATACTTTCAACAAAACAAAAAAGCATTTGACCCATAAGAAATACGTAGTAAGAAGTTGATTGATAACATGCACCTTGTGTGCACTCACTACCTAGTTGCTTCATCAGCCCATGATTATTAATTTTATTTATTTATTTAAATTTTATTTATTTAGTTTTAGAGAGAGGGGAAGGGACGGAGGAAGGGAGGGAGAGAAACATCAATGTGTGGTTGCGTCTTTCGTGCCCCCTACTGGAGACCTGGCCTGCAACTCAGGCATGTGCCCTGACTGCGAATTAATCCAGTGACCCTCTGGTTCACAGGCCAGCTGGCACTTATTGCACTAAACCACACCAGTCAGTGTATCGTATAATTTCAAATATGTTGGATTTACTGCGAACTAGTGTCAACTCAGTGTATTTTCAAAATCTAGTTAATGAAAAAAATACTTTACCTGCATATTACCTTAATTTATGAAAAAAACTTTAACATTTTATATTTGAATCCTAAGACATTTTTCTCAAGAATACATTTGGAAATACATAATTTTACTCTAAAAATAAAAGCAAATGTTCCCCTTTTTTCCTAACTATGGAACCTATAATCTAGAAAAAGAATGAGAATCTTACTCTTTGCACAGTGCCTTTTCATTTGTATCTCATTTTTGAGAAAACATTGTTTCCAGGAAGACGTTGCTATCTCTGGTTGAAGGACTCCTTCTCACTCACTGAACATAGGAGCAGAGGTGCTACCTAAATTCCAGTATGTTTGTTACTCACAGACTTTCAACCTATCTGGTTTACTTTTTTTCAGTCTAGTAGTGTTCAACAGAAAGTGCACTGCTCCACGTAAAGGGGAGCATCAGAAAATTTGCAAACCTACAAATGGTACTTCTAACACAGAATTCGCTTAGAGAATTGTATAGACCTTGTAGAATTTTTCTCTCATCCACTGAGAAGAACAAATTGCATGTAAAAGTTGACACAAGCGTATTGAAACCAATTACGTTTTAAATAGTTTTTTTTTGTTATCTCATGTTTTCCACTGAAAGAGAATTTTTAATAAAATGGATTAGAGATGGTAATGGTGGAAACATGGCATTATAAAATAACCAAGTCAACAACCCACATTTTTAGAACTACTTAAATGGGCTTTTATGTTACAGGTCATTTAGACTTCTTCATGAGAGATTATTTTTTCATCAGACTCCATTGTGGGAAATTTGTATATTTGCAAAAAAACATGTCACTATTTTTGCTCAGGTACCCAAAGCTATCTTAAAAGAGATATTCTTGACTTTATTAACTCATGAAGGATCTCATTCCCTTTGCCCTAGAAGTAAGAATTCTGTATACATTTATTCATCTTAGAAACTAATTCCTTTTATGTTTACTTTTAACATGAAAAATATACCAATTCATAAAAAGCAAATAGGTTTTCCCCCAGTAAATGTCTCCCAGGCTGGCTAACAGTGAAGTGAAGGTCATGGAGTTCACGCTCGCCTGTTTTGTCTAAAGACAGACTCAGAAAATCTGCTCTTTTTTCCTGCATATAAAGTTAAGAACTTAAAATTTTTAATGCCCCTCCCACCCCAGTAGTCTCTACTTCATAATATTTTATAGATTGTTTAGTCTCATAGAGGCTTAGATGGTATTTTGATTTTTGTTTTTATTTAAAATGAGAGGTGTTTATGGTTTCAAGGCATTATTCAGAGCATGCTGACCTACTGTTGTTCATAATTCACTTCTGGCAGAAAAGCAACTCTGTCCTCCTCATTTCTGGTTGTTTGACTTTGCTGGGATTGGGTAATTGTTGCCAGGAGAGGTAGGTTGAAATCTTAAAGAATCCAAGTCAAACTTACTTTGAATCGATTGAAATCCCACAATCAATAGTTTTTGGCCAAAAACTTTTTAGAGTCCATGACATGACATCAGAAGCCCCTTAGGGTTATCAAAGACTGGAGTTCAAGATTTAAAATCACCAGAACTCTTAAACTCCAAAATTAATCGTAAACTTCTGTGAAATTGTTCAGTCTAAAGGAGATACAGAGGTAGTAGGGATACAGGGGTGTTCAACCTTTCGGTGTCTCTGGGCCACACATTAAATAGATTATAACATGTAATCACAGAAAAAAATCTCATGGTACTTTAAATAAATTTACAATTTTGTGTTGGGCCTCATTCATAGCCATCCCAGGTCCCAGGCGGGCCGCAGGTTGGACACCCCTGATTCTACAGCAATTTAAAAAGACAATAAAATTGTTTGTTTATATTGTGCTTTATAACATGTGCTGTGCTTTCATGTACCTTATTTTTTATTTAGTGTAGGTAGGTGGATAAAGTCATTTTGTACATGACAAGCAGAGTCTTCAGGGATTGTAAGAAACACCCCAAAGGCTAGAGCTAGTAAGTCAAAGAACCAAGCCTTGAAACCTGGATGTCTTAACTTCAGGTCCTGTATTCTTTCCACTATGTTGAGGAATTATTTTTCTGGTTTAAAAGTTAATTAAAATAGTAACAAAAACAATTTTAAAGATACTTTCTAGTATTGTAAGAATCATGAAAGATACTTTTTTTTTTTTTTTTTTGTGAAAGGGAAACTTTATTGAGGCCCCAGTTAGGCAGAAGTGTAGGCCAGAGGAGATGATGGAGGGGCCTTATTTAACCTTCTTGGGGCGCAGGTTGTTGGTGTGGCCACACTTCTTGCGGCAGTTGACAGCACAGGGGTGCAGGTGGGCATAACACTTGCAGCAGATCATCTTGTCATAGTTGTACTTTTGGGTGAGGAGCTGGCGGAGGGAGGGCTCGGTGATGCCACCATACAGGCGAAGCACCAAGTGCAGGGTGGACTCTTTCTGAATGTTGTAGTCTGAGAGAATGTGGCCATCTTCCAGCTGTTTGCCTGCAAAAATCAGTCACAGCTGGTCAGGTGGGATGCACTCCTTGTCTTGGATTTTAGCTTTGACATTCTCAATCGTGTCACTGGGTTCAGCCTCAAGGGTGATGGTCTTGCCAGTCAGGGTCTTTACAAAGATCTGCGTCTCTGTGTTTGCTGAGGAGGCTGCAACCAACACACTGTATCACTTCATTTGAAAGATAGACATTTTTAAACTGTCCTTCTATAATTTCCAGGTTTGGAAATCAGGCATTAGTTTTTGAAAATCTGACTTGCTTATGCACAGAATAGTTAAAAGCAGAGTATCTGCTGAATAGCTTTAGCAAATTTATATCTGAATGTATGATCTCTCTTACCTAATGGTATTAACAGGGTGGCAGTATTTATGAATTTGGAGAAATAAAGCTGAGTAAGGTAAAGTTAGTAGGTTTTCATGAAATAAATTTAAAGACAAAATTAGATAAAAGATGACAGGCTCAAGGCTAGGTAGAAATAATTATTTAATTTATGGTTGATAAGGTTCCTGTTAGTTACCCCCAAACTTCTGTGTTCCTTACCATTATACTAAATAAGAAAAAGAAAACTAAAATATTATTGTTGCATTTTTTTTTACTCAATTTCTGTCATTATTCTTTTCACCTTTATTTTTAGTATTATTCTCTTTTTACCTGTGTGTCCTGTTAGCTTTAAAAATCTTTGTTTCCCTACTCTTTCCTCTAGAGGAGGCAGTATGGCCCAGGAACATTCAAGAATCTAAAATAAGCAAGCATGCTTTTATGCTTCACTCTTTTCAATAATGGAAAAAGGTCTTCGTATCAGAAACATTTTCTTACACTTTACTCAAAACTACTAGAGATTATTCTAGAAGTTCTACTCTCTCATATATGAAAAAGGATAATTTAAGATACCATTAGGAACCAGTTGTAAAACATTTAAAAATCTGTGAAATTCAAATTTCAGAGACTCTTTGAGCTTGGTATTACACATCTGCTTGCACTCCAGACCATTCTTGACTTCTGATTTGCATTTAGATATTTTTTGTATGTGAATTACCATTTTTGATAGTAACCTAAAAGAGCTTTCAGCAGCATTGTCCTGTAGCGTGTTCTGCAACTGAGTATTTGAAAAATGGCTAGGGAGGAACTGAATTTTTAATTAAACTTAAATTTAAGTAGCCACATGTAGCAAGTGGCTGTTGTCTTGGATGGCGCAGGAAAGCCTTCAGACTGCAAATTTTTCATGGTTTGAGACAAAAGTGTTCTCAGGAATTTACATTTGCTCAAGAAAAGGCGGGGAGTGATTGGAAACGTCTGCTGGGACTTTTAAATGGCAGTGAATTTCCAAGTACATAATTGATTTATGGATACCTCTCAGTAATAAAATACTTAAAGCAGTATATTCATCTTTAATCATACTGTCTTGCTCTAAACATTGTACCCATCCAATTGTTACCATTATCTGTTTATCTGTGAGCGACAGTCCCACTAAACCATAAACTCTCCATCAGCTAGCACAAATCTAAGTACTCAGTTGGTTTCTCAATAATTTTTTGTTGAAATAGTCCCAGGTCTTGCAACTTCAGGTTTTTTGCTTTTTCCCTTACTATTAAACTTCTCACATGTGTATCCTTGAAGCTTCTCTACTATCATCACAGCAGAGTTAAGAGTTGGTAAGGGCATAGAGAGAGAAGTAAACCATCTTTTTAATCAAAATGAATGAGGATTTTTCTAAGTGATAATTAGGATTGGATTCAGCTATGAGTAATAAAAATCCCAAAATGATAGTGGCTTAAACAGAGTAGCAATGTTCTCTGTCACATGGATGGCCTGGTGCAGTGTCTCTGCTGGTGGTAGCATGCCACCAGGCCTGAGACCCAGGCCCTTTTCTCTTGTTCCCCAACCTTGGATGACCCTGACCTCATGATGTGAGACAGTAGCATCCATGTTTCCAGGATCGGCTTGGATGAAAGGACTACAAATTAAAAAAGCAAAGGGTTCACACATGCTGCTTCTTAAAGAACATTCCTGGAAGCTTCCATGGTTCTGTTTTATCTCTGGGGGACGCTAGTCACATAGGTTTCACCTATCACATGGAGACTTGAAGATATTTTTATTTTTTTAATTCTGGGCAGGTTCACACACACCTGACTGATTTGTATACTTTAAAATGTTATCCTAATTTCATTGCCATGCCAAAGTAAGGTGTTATTTTTTTCCTTTTTTATGTTTTATTTGGGTTTTAGCCCCTGCATTGATCTCTGTGATTAGCTGTCCTTCCTCCCTTTTAGTTGTTAATCTCCAACAAAAGACATAGATTTTAATATATACTTTACACAGTGTTTTAAGAAAAAAATCAGAATGTCAAAACTAGCTCCTGCACAAGCTACCATTTCCCAAGGTAGATTAAGAACTAATTAACTTGAGCTCTTCTATCTCCTTGGTTCTTGTTTTTAAAACAAACTTGGCTGTTTTTAAATAGCTGTTGTTAACTATGCAACCCAGTAGTCTTCCTCCTGAGACCTTTTTTGCCTCTTCGTTTACTGAAAAAAAAAAAATATTTATTGCACACCTATAAGCCAGTCGTGCAAAAAGCACAGGGCTTGAGGTACTCATAGTCCCAGCCAACAGAAAACAGAGAAATGGGAGTTTGTGAAGATGGGTGTGGGTGCAAGCAGAGTTAAGTGCCTGGGATCTGACCTAGTGTGGGTCCAACGAGGATTTGTCTGAAGGACTTGCCAGGGGTGGAGAGTGGTGAGGGAGGGCAGCATCGCAAGTCCAGGGGCCAACAGCATAGAGGCAAACAGGGTGTGAGGTGTTGCTGCACAAAATGTCAGGGCATCTGAGGCCAAATTAAAGATTCTCCACTTCAAGTTGGAGCAGAGTAACACAGTTGGAAGGTTCCATACTAGGTGTGTGAAGGAGGTTCCTGGTGAGCTCTTACTCTTCATACTGCACCCCATTCAGATGCTGCCTCCTCTGTGAAGCTGATATCCTATATCTGTGCAAATAGCCCTCTATTCATGCTCCCTCTAGTCGTGGGATTCTGTGTTGTCAAATCTTTGCCACCCTCTGGACCCTGCACTCCCTGGTGGACTTATGCTGCCTCCCTTTCTCCTGAGCCACCTCCATTTCCTCCTCATTGCCCTTTGACATGTCACCGTTGTCAGCATTTGTGTTACTATCATCTTTGAACCTCCATCCAGCCTGACTCTCTAGTGCCTAGCAGAGTGTAAATTTCTGCCAGTTCATTTACATTATTGAATTATTTATAATCACCTATTGTTTTATTTTTACTTAAGGAAATGCTGTCATTTGTGTATTTCCTCATTTCTTCACTTGATCTCCTCCTCGATCCTTCTGGATTGTTAGATGTGTTTTTTCTCTCTTGCTTTTGACAGATCCTTGAACAGAGTTATTTAAAACCCTGTAATCTGGCAGTAGAAATATTCCTAGTATTTATTTATATAACAAATGCTTCCTGAGCTGTGGTACACTCCCTACTGGGAACATGCACAGTGGACATGGACAGGTCCTTTCCTGCAGCTGAATCCCGGTGGAGGGAAATAGTTTAAACCAGGGACTGTGGGTCAGTTAGGGGGCAGCAGAGCTGTGAAGCAGCCTAAAGCAGCATAAAAAGAGCAAGCTTGGTGAGAAAGGGCCTTTCAGTGTGTTGCTTTCTATCTTTACTCATGGAATGTTCAGAGCTGTATGTTATCACTTAAATTGCGTAGGGACCAGCACCTCTCTGAGAGATAAATGGGCACAGGCACCAGTAAAACCTGAGGAGATCTGTGTTTTTCTTTTTTTTTTTTTAAGTGAGGCAATGGAAAAATTCTTTCGAACTTGTGTGTTTTCAGTGACTCTATTAACATTTGTTCTTTCTGGTAACCCATAGTAATATTTTCCCCTGCTTTATTTGAAGGCTCTTGAGATATGCCAACAGAGAAACTTTGTGGAAGAGACAGTTTATCTTCTGAGTAAGTAATGTTCACTCATTTTTGCCCCCATAAACTAAGCAATAGGGTGACAGTGTGATTTAAATTGTCTAGGAATTGACATAGGTTTTAAACCAAAGTAACTCAGGGGTTAAAACTAATTTTATACAAGAATTTAATACATGGAAAAGGAATGAGTTTTCAGAGCTCAATAAAGAAGGAAGAGTTATTTAATAAATGCTGATGAAGTAACATATTACTTTTGTGTAATAAACAAATATATTGGCTTATATCACCACCACCTTGATATAAATTAAATAATGTTCATTTTCAAAAGTCATACCTTAAATAATGGAGGGAATGCAATTGAATATCAGAATTTTCAAAAGAGAAAAAGTTTTTAATATGAAATAGCTGTCACCTGTCCCTGGTCCTGTGGTTGCTACTTCTACATGTATCATAGTCTTTGTACCATGTATACCAAGAAAAAGAACTTAGTATCTTTTAACATTCCTCCAAAATCAACCATTTGCATAAAAGCAATGTGGATTCTTGAAGATTTCCTAAGGAAGCTCTTTGCAGATATTTGTGATAAAACAGAGTTCATACTAGGTGTTCCTCTAGCCAGTGTCGCTTCTCTTCCCTACAACAGTAGGGTTTTTCCACTTCATGTCTTCCCTTCCCTACAGCACTCGGCTTCCTTGGCTTCTTTGGCCTCTCTAGTGAAAAATAATTCAAATCTTCTGCTCTGATTAATGGGTATGCAGATTTATGGGTGCTCAACAGCAAACCTAAAACTGTTCATCAGTTCTAGGGCCTACTGTCCTTAGAAAAGTGCTCTGTGACAGTGTTTTTATTACTTATGTTATTGGGGTTCTAATTGCAATCTCAAGCAGTGCATCAGTTTACCTCTTCCAGATAGAATGCCTCCCAAGATATGCTCTAGTAAATTTTTGCCATAATGTCATATTGTCTTAGAAGCAGAAGAGAACTTATCAGAAAAACATAGTATCCTTCCTAAGTTATAAAATGTTAAAAATCATATACACATTTTTAAAAAATGAGAGATTTTGTAAAGATAAACTGGGAATAATATTTACAGGAAAAGCAAAATGCTATAGAAGATACAACAAATGGGATACAATTTTATTCACAAGCCAGCTGTTATCATTTGATAATGGCTACCTAGAGCGAGGAGGACTCGAGATCATTAATAGTTCCTGCTGTGGGCCAGGGACCAAGGCCAAGGGTGATAGTCCACAGCCACAGTTGCTGTCCTTGCTCTGAGTAAAGCATTCTACATGTACTGTATTAAAAACTCATGGAAATTGTTACCAAAACCATTAAAATGCCAATAAATCAATGAGCAGAATGTATGAAGGTAATTAATCAAATAGAAGCATAGTTGGTAAGTTCTTTTATTTCATGAGGGTTATTGAAAGGCTTTCCCATGAACTTGGAAGAGAAAGAAAATGAGGTGGCCCTCTGATCATTAAGTTTGCAGTTGGCACACACTGTATCAGAAGAGCAATATTCAAAGCTGCCTAAAGAGGCAGAAGGACTCCAACGCCTTTATTTATAATTATTTTTAATGTATTTAATTTTTAATTGTTTATTGGGGTGACATTGGTCAATAAAATTGTATAGGTTTTGGGTGTACAATTCTATAATACATCATCTATATATTGTATTGTGTATTCATCACCCCAAGTCAGATCTCCATCCATCACCATTTATTCCTACTTTACCTTCTGCTTTGTCCCTTGACCCCCTTTTCTATCTCTTCACCTTTTTTTCACCCAGCCTTTTAAAAGTCTTAATTGTATCTGGGTATAAAGTCATTCAAAAGAAATACAGGCCTGTGAGAAGGAAGCCAGCATCTGACATACCTGGGTTCAGATTCCAGATCTGCCATTGAATAGCAAGTTACTAATATTTTTGTGTACTCTTCTATAAAATAGAAATGTTAGTATAACATACCTCATAGGATTTCAATGATGATGAAATGATGTCATTTGTGTAAAGAACTTAGATGAGTACTCAGCACACAGAACACACCCAGTAAATATCAGACATTTGTTTTATTTACCATGTTATGTTAATGTCACATATGAAAATATACTTTTGTCTTAGCTTTCAAACTGTGTAAACAAATTATGAGGTATGCCATTTCTTTAACAATACTTTATAAAAATATCCTAAATGGAGTGTTTCTCACATCTTTTCTAGGCCGAATGGGTAATAGTCGAAGTGCCCTGAAAATGATCATGGAAGAATTACATGACGTTGATAAAGCGATTGAATTTGCCAAGGAGCAGGACGATGGAGAGCTCTGGGAAGATCTGATTTTATACTCCATCGACAAACCACGTAATTAGAAAAGCCATCTGCTGTCATAATTTTTTTCTCTCAATATAGCCAGTTAGGTCTACAGTAAGAATATCTCAAGACACACTGAGTTAAAAATATGGTCAAGTATCTATAATAAAAGTAGGCCAAGCACATTGTAACACTTTGCAATACTACTCCTGTGCAGAGAGACCTAGAGCCTCATCACTTTGTGTTACCTGGAAGTGATAAAGAACAAGTGCTTAACTTGATGATAGTAATTGTGTCCCCATGAAGCATATTTTTACCTGCTGCACCAGGAATATATATGTTGGCCCTCTACTTGACCATTTGCCATGGGTTTCCCATTTTGGAACGAAACAAAAGCAGGTTCCTTTTGAAGAAAAAAGAAATGATTCGGAATCCAGCAGTAGTGCTTTAAATCTCTCCCCTTCTCTTTTTTATTTTTTGATTAGAAGGCTTATCTGTTTCAAAATTTTCAGATTCTAGAAATTGCTGTTATAATTGTCTTTTTAATAAAGAGGTATAAGAGGATAATGTTAGTGTGACAGAGTAGTAGTTTAAGGATCTTAAAGGAAGCAAAGTGAATGTAATGTAACACACAGTGAACTGTCTGATCTGGGTTTGAATTCGGGCTTGTAACTTGCCAGCAGTGTGGGTGGATTAGTTAACCACCCCATGTCCCATTGCTGTAAAATGGAGACAAATAACATTCCTACCTGGCAGATAGCTGAACCATACTAGTTGCACACCCTTTAACATTGTAAACAGTATTCTGAGGTAATAATTTGTGCTTTGTTTTAGATTCTTTAAATTTAGCTTCTTCTTTGTGTCATGAGGAAAGTAAAGGAAGATTAGTTCTTGCGAGTTAGAAATTCAGATTTGTTATCCAGCTGAAAGAAAATCTTATGTCAGTCATTTCTGATTTTGCCTTCATGAGGGTAAAGTCATGATGAACTGACATGGACAATTCAAAAAAAGAAGAAAAAAATTCAGATTTGAAGGAAATAGCTTTATCTTTGAGTTACTTTTGGCTTAAAGTTGCTTTATGTGTGGGGGGAGCTCAGCCCACAGAGCCCCCACCATCCACCACGGATGAGAATAAGTCTACTAAGACATGATCTGCTTGGAGAGGAAAGGTGGCCAATCTCTCAAAGGAGAAGGGCTAGGAGCCTGTTCCTCAAAGGGCTTTTATTGGGTTTAATTTGTACAGGAATACAGGGCAAATACATAAAGCTCAGTCATTGTCAGGCAGTAATGATCAAACAATAGATAAAATTCAAAGAACTCTGACGGCTTATTTTGTGTCAGGGTCAGATAGTTAAAAGGCCATAAAACTTTGGGGAACAAACCCTTTTATGCTTGAACCCTTATCATTTAAATTGAGGGTATTAGCAAAGTAGGTTTCACAGGATTTTATGCATTCTTTCTTAGTTCCAATCACCCCAAGGAACCTGCCCTTTCCAGCACAGGGCCTCACCCACCTCTGGTATTGTTTCAGGCTTAAGTCAGGCAGGGGAAGTAAGGCATCCAAGAGATTAGGAGACTTCCTGCAGATAGAATGAGGATGTAGGCTATGTCAAAGCCCAGGGGTGAGGGTCCATCACCCCTTTTTTCTATAGCCCCCCAAGTCCTTTCCTGGACGCCCCTTTGCAACCATGCCTCTCTTGGGTTGCCCCTCCCTTGAGAAATCTTACCTGTCATTGGCTAACTCAGTCATCTGCCTGGGGCAAGCAGGGTGAGATGAAAGAAGTCAGAGGCAGTGCCCCATAAGGAAGATAAGCTTTGTCTCCTAAGTGGCTTATGGTCCCAAGGTCTTTTTACTCAGCCTTAACCAGGAGGGGTTACAGTTTTTGAAACCAGGCAGGGCAGTTCCCACCGATTATGTACATTGCTTATCCGTTGTTTTTTCTGGTGTTTTGTAGCATTCATTACTGGCTTGCTAAACAACATTGGCACACATGTTGACCCAATTCTACTGATTCACCGTATCAAGGAAGGAATGGAGATTCCCAATTTGAGAGATTCCTTGGTTAAGATTCTGCAAGATTACAATTTGCAAGTAAGTATCCTTTCTTGGAGAAATAAACATGCTGAGTGAGTTGACTGACTATGGATAAACAATTCTAGGTTTATTTTAGGTATCAGTAGAATCATTCAATTTAATACTTATATTTTATTTAGGTCCAGATAGTTGGAAAACTGTTCAAATAGAGAAACTAAGAACTATCACCCTTTAAGGAAGCCATCTGATTTTTAACTATCCCCAAATTTTCTCTTATCAATGAGCAGGCGTCCTTATATTTGTATGGTAGATATAGCATGGCACTGGGGAAGGAGTAGTTGCCATGACTGTTAGATCAAACCACCCAAACCATTCTGAGTAAAATGAGTATTAAGTCCATTTGAGAGAATAAAAAATATTTTTCAAATAGTTTGATAATTCCCTTGAAGTCACCCAGTAACCTATTGCCCAAAATATGTTAAAATTCTATATTTTATTTAGCCTTTTGTCTGTTTTCTAGATGAGTACCATTTTTTTATCTGTAATAATTTAGAATGTGTGATAAGAGCATTGGAACACTATTTTCATATAAGTTAATATGCTAATTACATAGTATCCTAATCTTTTCTTTAAAAGGACTGTTACAATTATTATTTTTTAGGATGCTGGTAGCTTCCATAGAACTATTTCAAACATATTTCTTTAACAGTTCAGACTATTCTTTGTCTAATTTATTTGAAAGTGAGTTTTTGCTATAATGTGTATGAAATTGCTTTCCTGGAAACATGAAGGTTTTTTCAGGTAGAGCTGAAAGATAGGGTTAGGGGAAGAGAAGTGGTAACTGGGCTAAGTAAGGAGATGGGAGGGTCATGATGAGAACTTGTGGGGCCCACAATCACTATAAAGGATGCGAGTGCGGCTGCCTGCTAAACTTGGGCGGTGGCCTCAGTTAAGAGGCAGGGTGAGGAGGAGAAATTGAGGAAGATCGTTGGCACAATAACAGATGTAAGAGATATAAAGGAGTGACAGAGCTGGAGGGACAAGAGCTTGTGGCCAGAGAGTGGGATATTGTCACATTAAAGTTTCTGGAGTCATTATGAACATGTCCAAAGAGTGGAATGAAGGTAAAGATCATTGGAGGAATTGTGAAGAAGCTGTCAGGGCACAGTGAGTCATCCAAATGGGTACTGAGGAAGGAGGAGTAGGGGCTACAAGCCAGGCTCCAGCATTCTCAGTGAGCTGTGAGCTTAGATGCACAGCCCACAGGTGACTGGTGTTGCCAGAAAACAAAACCTTAAAGGAGAAGAGGTTTCCAGGAGGCAGGATGTGAGAAAACAAGAAGCCTTCGCTCAGGAGAGCTTATGAAAATTCAGTGTCCTGGGAGAGAAATGGGTTAAGGTAAAGAGGTAGAGGTACCAATTCTGCAAAATGCTCCAAAATATATAGCTATTTATTTACATTGGAATTTGGAGGTTTGCAGATGACTCAGGGATGGGAGATCAGAAGGGGAATGAGAAAATCAAGGAAGGAAAGAGTAACACAGGAGTGGGTCAGTAGGTAAGGAGAGGTGGTGACAAGAGGAGCTTGCATTGTGTAGTGCCCAAGGGATACAGAAGAGCAGTCCAGGCAGGGAATAAGTCACTAAATCTGAGGCTTAGAATTGGACTTTGGGTGAAGTGGTTTCACAGTCAGACCTCTTAAAGCTCAGGTTATGAGTGAGCTTGATAATAGTCTATACTTCACTGGCTCTTAACTATCCCTGAGTGTGCTGGGATATGCTCAGTTTCCAATCCAAGTTTGTGAAGAAGCCATTTAGGTGTCTCTGAACAGCTCTACCCTGAGGAAGGTGATGAAATAATTACCCCTTCTATCCTCCAGCTACAGTGCATGAAGCCTAGCCTGTGGTTTGAAAAATGTGCTGCTTTTTTCCCAGCCTCTACAATGCCTATGGAAATGCCTAATAAATCCCTCTTATTAGGCTTTTAACCTAGAGAACCAAGGTCATGAACACCACTGGGTTTCACTGCTTATTCATTTTTTCATGAATAAGTTTGCATAGTTTTGAGTCAGCTGGAGTAAAAATACAATTATTAATGCAAAAGGAATTCCATATAAAAGATTATCCACTAAAACATTTGTTAACCCAACATTTTATCCTCTTAATTATATTTTAAAATGTTCTGAGAGCTTTTTCTTAAGATTCTCTGGAACAAAAGGGAAGGGACCCTCAGGGAAGCTGTCAGAGCCTGTGGGAATCCACTGGAGCTCCACTGTCTTAATGGAAGATGTCCAGAGAAAATGCTGTACTCAGGCAGATTCAAAGAATTCTAGGGGGTACTTCCTACTTAGTAGATAATGAAGAAAGAGTTTAGATTTTTTCCTATAGAAAAGGCTATTGTTTTTATATTAACAACTGTTTCTTTCTCTAGGCAGCCTAGTTAGGGATCACCATAAAAATAACAAATCTACTTATAGAACATTTTGAAGTTTCCAGAAAGATTTCACATACATATTTTAATTTAATTCTATTTAGTCCTTTGTTTCATAAAACTATAGTTGATTTTCATATGTTTTGACAGGATAGAAAATTGCCAACCCTGCAAATTTCCCGAAAATTGGGGGGAAATTTTGTAGCTTCTTGAATTTGCAAGAATCTGGAACATACTTTGTATGGGAGGAGGTGGCAAGGCCGAAAGGGGCAACGACCATGGGAGATATTGAGACCCAGTCAGTAAACATAAGGACCCATGGTCAAACATGAAAGAAAGTCTCTCACAGGGCTTCTCAGAACCTTTTTGTCTAATATGCCTGGGAATCTCAAAGGTGTGGATTTACAATAGAATATGCAGCCTTTTAAACTTATTTGGCCACTGAAAATTCTTTGAGAGATCATTAATTAGCAAATCACTAATTGTAAGGAGAGGGTAGAGTAAATTCTGGGAAAAATTTTTAAATGAACGTCTCTCTTCTGGTTTAAAAATCTTACATTTTCTAAAATTAAATAACTTCAACTGAAGTTTAGTATAAGGCATGTTAGATGTTGATGGCATCCTTAAAATTAAGGAAATAATATAATCAAGCACATTATTAATGTTTAAGTTTTTAAAAATGTATTCAACTTACTATGGTTTTATACATTCTTACACTGTTAGTATAATTATTCAACAAATTTTAAAAGCTTCATGAAGCCAGTATGATAAAAGTACCCCCTATCTTACTTCATAAACTTAAAATGGATCTAGGCCTGATTTCAAGAACAAATAGAATTTATTTTGATACAAATTATTTATAATACAATATGGTATAAATGATACTTCCAACTTATGGCCACAATTTCCAAATTTTTTTATGGTATAAATTTTTATATTTTAAAAATATTTTTATTTTATTTATTTAGTATTTATATCCATTTCTATTTCCCCCCCTTAAGCATCTTTGTTCTAAAATACTTCTCTTTTGTTAGACTTACTATCCAGGCATTTCATCTTCACAGTGGTCCTTGAGGACCTGTCACCTCCATTTTACAGACGAGAAGAATGAGTTTACAAAGGTTGAATGCCTCGCCAGTCTGGGAAACTGATGAACTAGGTTTGAACCATGAGTCTCTAATTAAATCTTGTGTATTTCTCACTAGTTGTTGCATTGGTCTCTGGAAAGGTACTTATTGTCCTGGCCAGTTACAACAAAGGAATATCCAGAACCATCCTAGAAAATGAACAGGCAGGCTGTTATCTTTAATAAAAAGTGGTGGACAGGATGTGTGCAGACCTGAGCTCTAGTCCTGGCTTTGCTACTAACAAGCCTGTTGACCTTGGGGAGGGTGCGTAAACTTTCTGGATCTCAGTTTTCCTATTAGGTTAAATCAATGTTTGACAAGCCTGGCTACACACCAGAATTATCTCAATTCTTTTTAAATTACCCAGATTCAAGTACCACCCAGATCGGCTGGCTTAGAATTTCTTGGGGACAGATAGTGACTATGTCCTTAAATTACCTTGGTGAACTACACACTTGGCCTGTCCCCGAAATACTGTGCATTGATATTTAGGGACCTCAAAACTAGATGAACTAATACCTTCTGTCTCTCAAGTTCTTAACAGAGTATTTTCATAAATCCACCTTTATAGAGTGAATGTTAACTTAATATCTCAGTGTAAATCATTCATAGTACTTTTTTTTTAATTTGTAACAAAGTAGCTTAGATTTTTAGGTGTAATTTTGTTTATCTCATTAAAATCCAGGCCCTTAGGCTTTATTTTTCATGTACAAGTCTGTGTATAAGTTACGTATAGATGTGTGCATAGCTGTGTTGCTGTAGTTGGTTCCCTTCAAGCATTGACTGTACACAGTAGTGATGAAAAGTGAACACCCAATGGGGCAGCCTGTCAGAAGCAATGCTGGGTCTCCACCACCACTGATGCCGGGTAAGTGTGCACAGTAAACTGCTTTGTGTCGCTACCTCTGTGAGTCATGGGTTCTGGAGACAGAAGACAGGTGTCTCAGGAACACTCAGCAATCTGGACACGGTGAAGGTGTACTTTTTTTTTTAATGGCATACACTTGTTTATAAATACTTTTATTTAAATATTTGAGTGCCTGCTGTATTGGATACGGTGCTGAATACTAACAGGGCTTCCATGTAATGTTTCATAGACCTGGACATGGGTAGGATACAGCCCTTGCTCAAGTGGCTCATGATTTGAATTACTATTTCTCTGTGAAGTACAAAGGTTTAACACTTGCGTTTTATTAAACTTCACATACACATACAGAGAGGTAAAATGATTCCAGATGTCTCCATGCCTATCAAAGTTATTTTCACTTATTTAAATTTGCTATGATACCCACGTATCTTTTTCATTTCTCAAATTCTCTACTTTGAAAACAGAGACAAATGAATTAGGAAATAATGACTTTTTTCTTACCTGTACTTTTGGGGGGACACATTGGTTTCTTTTGACTCATAGTTTTTAAATTTATAAACCCTGAAATAAACTTTTAAAATAACATGCATTTTTTTTTCCTTTCAAACTATTTCAGGTTGGCCTCATCACAGCTTTTATGTTACATAAATGGCCTGTGACAACCAACTATAAGGTTCTTTAATAAATTTGGTACATGCACACTTTGTGCTATTATAAATTAAAGTATGATTGCTTTTATAATATTGTTCTTTATCTCTAACATGAGGCCTTATAGTCTTTCTAGCTTTTTCACCTTGTTTCTCTCCACTTCATCATCTTTGATAATAATCCCAACAAAACACAAAGCTTTTTCAAGTAGAATTCGAATCCCATAGTACTGTGGCCTAAATAATGGATTAGAAATTAAGTAAAATGACTTCTCAGTCTAGCTCTGGTATAATATTGGATGCTTATATAAACCAGGTAACTATCTGACATTTGCAGTTCAAATGATAAGCACTGTGGTATGAATAAGCCAATGTCAGCAAAAAGATCAACGAATCTTTTAAAATAAAATTTCAGAAACTCAGCAGTTTTTATGGCATTTTTTCTATGGCAGCTGTTTCTAATGAACCATAATAACTTTGCTGATGTTCAGTTCTTTTATTGCTTTGGTAAATATCCATGAGTTTGCAGATTTGCTTTTGGCTGGGATTATTATCAATGATGAACTACAGAGAAATAAGGAAAATAGAGAGAATCTAGAATCTCATGTTCATTTTCAGTAGCTATCTTATAAATATACTGTTATTTAAATTTACAATAGAAAAAAGTATGCTTATAACACTAGAAGCTACAACTGGTTGTCTTGAAAATGATGAAGACAAAGGATAAAGGTAATGTTAATAAAATATAGAATTTAGAAAAACTTGGAATTATAGCGGGGAACATTATTAGGAAAACAGAAGTGGTAGAGAAGGAGATAGAAAGAAGTTGGCCCATCGATTGAATAACCTTGAAAAAATAAAGTCAAGTCCCATAAGGAAAATATATGTAGGTAAGATAATATTGCACATGGTAAGAAATGCCTACCCATTTGTTTTGAGATGGCAGCTAATGCCATTATGAAGTTAAGGAAGGAAAAGGTCAGACAGTGGCTTACTTACCTCAGTATACTCTAATATCAGATATAGATTACAAAGCAAAGTTTAGTAATGGTGTTATCTCATTTACTAGGTGGAGACATTTTATAGATGACACAATAAAGGAGATTCAAACTAATTTTAATTTCTGAAAGTAATATCAGAGGCTATCCTACACAGAATAAAATAGGAAACAGAAAGATTTTGCTGAGCAGAAAATGACTTGATCTTTGAGAGGCAAAGGGCATCCTTTGGAGACAGAGAATATATTTATGAGAGACAGATCATAGATCTTTAAAACGTCTTCTAAACTTAACTATTGTAGCCTAAAATTTTCTGAAAACATCACAAAATGTATGTATTTGTTAATTCCATAAAAACTGAGAAAAAGATATGGGGAAACCACCAGCATAACAATAAGTAAGTAACTAAGTAAGTATATAAATGAATGAATGAATGAATGAATGAATGAATGAATGAAAGAAATAACCCCTGAAGACTAGCTCAGTTGTGTAAGGACAGACAGAATAAACCACTTCACCACAACAAGACTGGTAGGGTATATGGAGGAGGCACAAGAGGACTGGCGGGGCTCCCATAGGAGGCAGCTGAAGTTCTAGAAGGACATTTCAGCAGCTGGAGGGGTACCCTCTAAGAAGTATGGGGTGTAAACCTCAAACTAGGCTCCCCAGCTCAGAGCACCAGAGCCAGAAAGGAACCCAGATAACATCCAACTGTGAAAAGCAGCAGAGTTTCAGTCTGCCAGGGAGAGACAATTAGGGACAAAGGACCAATGCTCATGATTTCATTTGCAGCCACTTAGCCTGGGCTCCAGCAAAGAGAGGGCAGAGTATACTAGAAATGCTTGAGGAGAGTCTAGGGTTGGTGGCTCTGAGGAGAGAACTGAAGGAACAGCCTCCAGGACCCCTGTGATGAATCATTCCCCGTACTGCAGTAGCCATCTTTCTCAGGCAGAGCACTCCTCTCCGAGTGGTGTCAGTCTAAAGGGAAGGAATAGCCTGCCCACAGGAATTACTCTGCCCACCCTTGGTTCTTAAGCCTTGCCACTGATTACAGGAGACTATATACTGATTAGTTTAACAACTAAAGCACAGCTCTCAGATTTCAGTTGACCCTTCCCAGGTCCCAGTGCTGGCAAAAGCCAGCATTAGTGTGCAGCCTGGTTCTTTCAGCACACAAACAGGCCCAGCAGAGAGAGCAACACACTGTGAATCACTGATAGCTCCAAACAGGTTGAACACACCTAGTCACAGCAGTGTCTGACAAAAGCCTACACCAGAGTCTTTGCAGATCTACCTAATACATACAAATACCAATAAGCAGCCAAAATGGGAAGACAAAGAAACAGACCCCAAATGAAAGAAGGAGAGAATTCTCCAGAAGAAGAATTAGATGAAATGGAGGCAAAGAATTTAGCAGAGAATTTAGAGTAATAATAAAAAGGATATTCAACAATGTGGGGGAAAAAACCAGAAACCATTAAAAAGGACCAGTCAGAAATAAAGAATGCAATATCTGAAATAAATAATACACTGGAAACAATAAACAGTAAGTTAGATGAAGCAGAGGATTGGATTAGTGACTTGGAAAACAAGGTAGGAAAAAACACCCAGGCAGAGCAGCAAAAAGAAAAATAAATTTTAAAAAATGAGAGCTTAAGAAACATTTTGGACAACATGAAGTGTAACAACATCCACATCATGGGAATACCAGAAGAAGAGAGTGAGCAATGGATCAAGAAGTTATTTGAAGAAACAATGACTGAAAACTTCCCCAATCTGGTGAAGGAAAAGGACATATAAGTCCAGGAAGCTAACCCTAACCCCAACAAGTTGGACTCAAAGAGGCTTAAACTGACATAATTAAAGTGACAAGGCTTAAAAACAAGGAGTAATCAATCCTAAAAGTTACAAGAGAAAAACTGTTAGTTATATACAAGGGAGCACCAATTAGACTGTCATCTGATTTCTCAACAGGAACATCTGAGGCCAGAAGGGAGTGGTGTGAAATATTCAAGGTGATAAAAAGCAAGGACTGACTACTTTGCCCAGAACGTCTGTGATTAAAATCAAAGGAGAAATAAAGTGCTTCCCTGACAAGAAAAAGCTAAAAGAGTTTGTAAACACTAAGCCAGTATTGCAACAAATGCTAAAGGGCTTGCTTTAAGAAGAAGAAAAAAGAAAACCAAAACAGAAGAAAATAGTCTAACAATACAGTGGCACTAAATATGTATCTATCAATAATCACCTTAAATGTAAATGGCTTAAATGCTCCAACCAAAGACATTGGGTAACTGAATGAATAAACAAACAAGATCCATATATATATATATATATATATATATGCTGCCTCCAAGAGACCCATCTCAATTCAAAAGATATACATAGACTAAAATTAAAGGGATGGGAAAGATATTTCATGCAAATGGAATGGGGAAAAAAGCTGGGGTAGCAGTACTCACATCCAAAAAAATAGACTAAAATCAAGGCTATAGGAAGAAACAAAGAATGACAGTACATAATGGTAAAGGGAACAATCCAAAAATAGTTTATAACCCTAGTAAAAATTTATGCACCCAAAATAGGGTAACCTAAATATGTGAAGCCGATCTTGAAGGAAATAATGGCAGAAATACAGTCATAGTTGGGCATTTTAACACCGTATTGACTTCAATGGATAGATCTTCCAGACAGAAAATCAACAAGGAGACAGCAGCTTTAAACAACACATTAGGATCAGGGGTGTCCAATCTGCGGTCTGCAGGCTTCATGCAGCCCAGGATGGCTGTGAATGTGGCCCAAAACAAAATCATAAGTTTACTTTAAACACTATGAGATTTTTTTTGTGATTGCATATTATAATATATTGTGTGGCCCAAAACAACTTTTGTTCCAGTGTGACACACAGGTGCTGAAAGGTTGGACACCCCTGCTGAGATCAAATGGATTGAATTGATATCTTCAGAGCATTTCGCTCCAAAGCAGCAGAATATACATACTTTTCAAGTGCATGTGGAATGTATTCTAGGATGGACCACATGTTAGGATACAAAGCAAGTCTCAATAAATTTAAGATTGAAATCATATCAAGCATCTTCTCAGACCACAATGCTATAAATCTGTAAATTGCAAGAACACTGATAATCATACAAAGATGTGGAAGCTAAATAACATGTTACTGAACAATGAATGGATTAACAATGAGATGAAGGAAGCAATTAAAAGATGCCTTGAAACAAATAAAAATGGGGACACAACAATCCAAAATCTGTGGGACACTGGAAAAGCAATTCTAAGGGAGAAATTCATAGCTTTACAGGCCTATCTCAAAAAACAAGAAAAAGCTCAAATAAACGATCCAACTTCACACTTGAAGGAACTGGATAAAGAACAACAAAGTCCAAAGTGCATAAGAAGGAAGGAAATAATAAAGATCAGAGCAGAAATAAATGAAATAGTCTTAAAAAAGGAGATACAAAAGATCAATGACTCCAAGAGCAGATTCTTTGAAAAGATAAACTTGATAGACCTTTAAGTAGACTCATCAAAAAGAAATAAAGACAGGACTCAAATAAATAAAGCTAGAAATAAAAGAGGAGAAATAACTGATACCAGAGAAATACAAAGGATTGTGAGAAAATATTTTTAACAACTGTATGCCAATAAACTGGACAACCTGGACAAAATAGATAAATTCATAGAAACATACAGTCTTCCAAAACTAAATTAGGAAGAATCAGAGAATCTGAATAGACAGATTATACCTATTAAAATTGAAGCAATAATCTATAAACTCCTAACAAAAGCTCTGGACCAGATGGCTTCTCAGGTGATTTTACCAAACATTCTGAGAAGTAACACCTCTACTTCTCAACTGTTTTATAAAATTCAAGGGGAGGGAAGTCTTCCAAACATTTTACAAGGCCAGCATTATCCTAATTCCAAAACCATAAAGACACTACAGATAAAGAAAGAGAAGCATAGGCCAATATCTGTGATGAACATAGAAGATAAAATCCTCAGCAAAATATTAGCAAACCTACTGTATTTTTCGGACTATAAGACACACTTTACCCCCCAAATTTGGGAGGAAACGGGGGTTTGTCTTACAGTCCAACTGTAGCTTACCTGGCTCACTGTGGGGGCTGGGGGCAGTGGAGTGGGGTCACTGGTTATTAAGTGTTTTACCACACTTTTTGCTTCAATTTTTTTTTCCTATTTTCCTCCTCTAAAACCTTGATGCATCTTATAGTCCTAAAAATATGGTAATACAGCAAAGCATCAAAAAGATTATGCACCATGATCGAGTGGGATTTATTCTGGGAATGCAAGGTTTGAACAACATTCTCAAATCAATGAATATGATTCACCACATAAACAAAATGAAGGATAAAAATCACATGACCATATCAATAGATGCAGAAAAAGCATCTGATAAAATATAGCACCGATTCATTGTAGAAACTCTCAGCAAAGTGGGTTTAGGGGGAACATGCCTGAACAAAATAAAGGCCATATATGACAAAGCCACTGCCAGTATCATGTTCAACAGGCAAAAACTACAAGTGTTCTTAAAGTCAGGAACAAGACAGGGATGTCCACTTTCACCTCTCTTACACAACATGGTACTGGAAGGCCTAGCCAAAGCAATCAGAAAAGAAGAAGAAATAAAAGGCATCAAATTGAAAAGGAAGAAGTAAAACTGTTGTTATTTGCAGATGACATGATACTGTACCCCAAAGATTCCATCAAGAAACTACTATAACTGATAAGTGAATTCAGCAAAGTATCAGTATACAAAATTAATATCCAGAAATCAGTTGCATTTTTATATGCCAATAATGAACTATCCGAAAGGGAAATTAAGAAAACAATCCCATTCACAATTGCGACAAAAAGAATACAACAGCTAGGAATAAACTTAACTAAGGATGTAAAAGATCTGCATTCAGAAAATTATAAGACACTGAAGAAAGAATTTGAAGAAAATACAAATAAGTGGAGCATATACTGTTGTCATTGATAGGTAGAATTAACATCATTACAATGTCCATACTACCCAAAGCAATCGATAGAGTCAACACAATTCCTATCAAGATTCCAATGATGAAATTCACAGCTATAGAACAAATATTTCACAAATGTATGTGGAACCACAAAAGGTCTCACATGGCAGCAGTGATCCTGAGAAAGAACAAAGTTAGAGGAATCACACTTCCTAATATCAAACTATACTACAAGGCCATAGTAATCAAAACAGCATGATATGGGGACAAAAACAGACACATAGATCAATGGAACAGAATAGAGAACTCAGATGTAAACCTACACCTTTATAGGCAATTAATATTCAGCAGAGGAAGCAAGCATATGAGGTGGGCTAAAGATAGTTTATTTAATAAGTGGTGTTGGGAAAATTGGACAGAAAAATTAAACTAGACCACCTTATACCACACATAAGAATAAATTCAAAATGGATCATCCACTTAAATGTTAGGCCTAAAACTATAAAAGTCATAAAAGAACACATAGGCAGTAAAGTCTCTGACATTGCTCATAGCAATATGTTATCAGATATATCTCCCCAGGCAAGGCAAACAAAAGGACCTGAATAGTCACTTCTCCAAAGAGCACATACAGATGGCCAATAGACATAAGAAAAGATGCTCATCATCACTAATCATTAGAGAAATGCAAATTAAAACAATGAGATACCTTACACTTGTCAGAATGGCTGTCATCAATAAATCAACAAACAACAAGTTCTGGCGTGGATGTGGAGAAAAGGAAACCATTTTGCACTGTTGGTAGGAATGCAGGCTGGTGCAGCCACTGTGGAAAGCAGAATGGAGATACCTCAGAAAATTAAAAATGGATCTGCTTTTTGACCCATCAGTCCCACTTCTGGGGGTATATCTGAAGGAGCCCCAAACAGTAATTTGCAAGAACATGTGCACCCCTATGTTCACTGCAGCATTATTTACAATTGCCAGGATATGGAAGCAGCCCAAGTGTCCATCAGTAGATGAGTAGATAAAACAAGTATGGGACATTTAAACAATGGAATGCTAATTGGCTGTCAACAATTTTTTTTTACCCATTGTGACAATATGGATAGACCTGCAGAACATAAGTGAAATAAGCCAGTCAGAGAAAGACAAATGCTGTATGATTTCACTCATATGTGGAATCTAATAAACAAGCTGAACTAACAAGGAAAATTGGGATAGACTCTTATGGAGAGCAGGATTATAACTAGCCAGAGTGGGAGGTAGGAGGTGGAGGGATTAAGGGAAAAAGGAAAAGGATTCATGGACATGGACAACAATGTGGTGATTGTCAGAGGAGGAGAGTGCAAGGGCACCAAATGGCGATGGGAATAAAATACAATAAAGGTTAAATTAAACGAAACATCAAAAAAAGGCCTTGTAGGTCTATTTAAAATTTTAACATCTAAATTCAATAAGGAGCCCTGGCTGGTGTGGCTCAGTGGATTGAGCGTTGGACTGAAAGCAAAAGGTCACCACTTCAATTCCCAGTCTAAGGCACATGCCTGGGCTGCAGGCCAGGTTCCCCAGGGCAGGGTGCATGAGAGGTAACCACACATTGATGTTTCTCTCCCTCTCTTTGTCCCTCCTTTCCCTTCTGTTTAAAAATAAATAAAATCTTTAAAAAATAAATAAATTCAATAAGGAATAAAAGTATTTGATCAAATGTCAAGGTCAATGATAAAGGCTAAGGTTCTAAGAATTTAAGTAAAATACGTTTAATGGATAGTAAATGTAGATATAATCTATGCTGATAGATATTTGCTTTACTTAACATTGTCAACAGTATGTATACTAGAAATTTATGTTTCTAAACCAGAGAAGATTTAGATTTCCAGATATATGATAGACTAAACTGAACACTCCCTTCCTGTTAAAAAGAATGTTAACTAGGTTGTTAAAAATAATTCATTTTTAATTCATAGCTCATCTCTAAAAGAGTTAGGAACAGGTACCCAGAAATACTGAGAGCAAATCCGAAGTGGAAGGGAATATTGTTATTATGGTAGTCCTCTGGAGTAGCAGAAACCATTTCTGGATTATGGGTTTATACTTAAATGGGAGCAGGAGAAATGGTCATTAGCCCACCTAAAGTGAGGAACTAAATTCAGATGTCTTCTACAGAGCCTGAGTCTCAAGCTGTATTAAATAACTACCCTCTGGTTCTGTGTAGTGGCAAGGGAGTTCGTGATCTTCTCAGAGGTTAACAAGCGAGAGAAGGTTGGGGAAAAGAATAGGTTACCCATAAGAAACTGGAGGATCTGCATTTATGCTCTCCTGCTTGGGAAAACTCTTTGAGAACTATTGAAATCCCTTGAGACTTCAAAAAAGAGCAGAAGTGAAACTACCCAAAATGGTGTTTCCTCAGCTAGGACACACAGGACTCTCCACTGATGATGAGCTTACCATAAAAAGAATTACAAACTATATCATGAATGGTAGTCAGGAGATACAGTATATAAAAGAATAAAAGTGTTACAACAATCTTCTTATTTCCAGGAACTGAAAATAAAACTCATCTCAAAGGCATTATTAATTAGTCCATTTAAAATAAAGGCATGAAAGAAAATGTAGATACCATAATATGAAAGTGAACAATATAATAGAAAATAGGAATAATTGAAAAGAAAAACTAAATAGAAATTGTATGAGTGTATTCATTTAAATTATCAACTGGGTGGACAAGGCAAATAGTAGATTAGATACAGCTGAAAAGAAGAATTAAATAACTGGAAGAAGGATCTGATTAAATCATTTAGCATGCAGCACAGAATAATTAAGAGATAGAAAATATAAAAGAGCTATTAACAGAGATATGGATGTCAGAGTGAAAATGTCCTCACCAAAGTTCCAAAGGAAAGAATCAAAATACTAATAAAATAGGAAAATCTCTAACAGAATTGATCAAGAAAAAGAAACAAATATCAGAAACAAGGGAGAACAGAGCTACAGATATAGATCAGATTTTAAAACAAAGTAAATGCTACAGTTTTATATCAATATATTGAATCCAATAAACAATTTTTAGGAAATATAATACTAAAATTTACTTAAGAGCAAATAAAATAGACTGATAGTGTTTAAATAAACTAGTAGTCAAAACATAGCCACAATAAATCATCATTCTACAAACAACTTTAGAGATAATCTTTACCATACTTATAAATACAAGCAAGTTTTATTTTACATAAATTCTTTCAGAGAACAGAATGGAAAAACTCAGTTCCTCATGGGATGCTAAGACTGATCTTACCAGCATTCCATGAGGGCACTATGAAATAATCATAGCCCTGTCTCTTTAACACAAATGCAAAAATTCTGTATAAATCATTAAACTGAATTGGACGGTTTATTTAATTATTAAAAGTAGATGCATATCATGTTATCAGTTCTCCCCAAAGTAATCATCTGTATGTTCAGTAAAATTCTAGTCATTATGCTGAAAGACCTTGTCAGGGTTTTAAATTATATATTAAAAAGTAAAGGGCTAAGATTATCCAAGAAGAAAAAGAGGGTAGATTTATCAGGTATCAAAGCTTAATATGTGGCAATGTAAAATGGTATAACCACTTTAGAAAACTGCTAGGCAGTTACTAAAAATTAAACATACACCTACTTCATGACCTAGAAATTTCATTGCTAGCTATTTACCCAAGAGGTAAAAAGCAGGTCCACAAAAGATCTGTACAAGAATGCTTTCTGTAACTTTATTCTTAATAGCCCTACACTGGAAACAGCCTAAACATCCATCAACAGAATAATGCACCTCCAGATTGCTCCCTTTTGTTCACAAAGTGGATGCTCTATGTCCAGGCCTTATGTCCATATTCCAGGCAAGAAGATGTGAAAAGCAAAGGGATTTTTCCTAGTGAGGCTTTCCTTTTTTTGTAGGAGGAGATGTCTCCCCAGGCTCTATGTTTATCTCGTTGACCAGATCTATGTCATGTGAACCCCAGCCCACTGCATTTTTTATTGATAGTTGGACACAATAAACAAAGTTGGAGTTGTGTTTGTAAGGAAGGAGGGAGGAAGGTGAAGGCAAGGAAGTGTCAGCTATATTGCTAATACTTTATTTTCTGAAATAAACAGATCTGAAGTATATGGCAAAGTATTAACAGATTTGTTCAACTTAGGTGGTAGAGACTTAGTCTATTTTATTTTATTCTGTATGTCTTAAACATCTCATATTTTAAAAAGAAAAATAGCACAAAATAATGGAACATAGTACTCAGAATGTGAGTAGCAGTGATTTGATGCTATTCTGGTCATTAGGAAACTGGATGACAGAAGAGAGTGTATGTGCCCTAAGTGTATGAATAACATTAAGTTTTCAAGGATAGAAAGAAGACAAGTGGAAAGTGAAACTCCACAGCTGGGAAGATAGGCTGGGCAGATGAGCTTAGAAGATGGACATAGTCAGAAATCATTAAGTGTGAAAGTCAGAAAGGGGTGAAGACCACCTCCTTAAGCGAAATGCTAGTGCATCTCACTTTCATTAATTAGTGTCTTACTAAATTCATTCATGGGAAATACCGAGTATGAGCTTTTGAGTGTAAACTCAGTGTAAGCAACTGATTTCATGAACCACCGATGTAGTTGCTATTGGGGAGCCATTATGTTGACTCACATAATGCTTTGTCGTGTGTCTGGTACTGTGAAACAGTACCTGTGTAATAGTACATTATTCTTGTACAAGTGTTTCACCACTTTTGATTGCCTTCAGATTACTACAGATGTTATAGAATAAATACTTGTTTCCTACAGATGATAGTCTCTTTTTATATGCACCTGGTTGGCATCATGTAAATGAAGTTAAAAGGTTTTCATGTTTCTCTGATTTGAAGTTTGGGTTGGTTTTGATCAAATGAAGTGAAAAGTAACATACTCAGTTGTGTTTGTGTATTTTCTGTTCTCCTGGTTGTGTGCCTCTTAGTAATAAAATTTTCCCTAGAAAATACATTATGCAGGAAAACAGATTATACCTATTTTAAAAATTGTAAAACTGGTGAAAAAATGGTTCCTCTTAGTTTGCATTCTTTGCTGTTTTCTTTTAAGTTTGTAGATACTGTGGCTTCTCCAAGGATGTCCAAGCTTTTGGCATCTCTGCACCACACTGAAATAAGAGTTGTCTTGGGCCACACATTAAATATATCATGACACGAAATCACAAGAAAATCTCATGATGTTTTAAGTAAATTTACAAGTTTTTGTTTTTGTTGGGCCACATTCACAGCCATCCTGGGTGGCACGCAGCTGGCGGGCCACAGGTTGGACACCCATTCTATACGGTAGACCTGAAATACCCGCTGAGGGTCAGAGCTAGCTCTTTTGGAAACATTTCACCAAAGAGGCTATGATTGTTACTATTTTTCTTAAATTTTTATTTTGGTATCAGAGGCTGAGGAACTTTATATTGTTTGCTTACAAATTTTATTGAAGTTTACTGACATGAATATTTTTTAGATATCTTTCTTACTGTATTTGTTATTTTTCTTCTTTCTGTATGATTTAATGATATCATAGTTTTAATCTTTTTAAAAATGAATCAGAAAATTTTTATTTCTAATAGCATTTTTAAAATAAAACTTCATACACAGTGCTTCAATTAATGTAGAAATAGTACTACTATTAGCTATTCCTGCTCACCAATACTAGACATGGTGGGTATAAAATTTTAATCTGAACATCAGGTTCATGTTCATGAATATTAGCCTTCATATCATTAGGGGGAAGCTCTCTGGCTTCATTCACCCAAAGCCAATGCTCTTTGTGATTTGAGAGGAGTGCCTGTTACTGCAGATGACTGAGGGTGGAGTTCCAAGTTGGCCATTCTCTGAGTTCCCTTCCTTGGTGACCTGAAAACATAATAAAGCAAAATGCAGTGATGCAGAGCTAGGCTGCAGTGAGGTGGCAGTGTGATCATGTGGGTTTCCATGGCAGTTACATGGAGTTGCACAGAAGCACATTGGAACACTGCAGACACTGCACGAGACCTGCTCAGCCCTTCAGGCCTCAAGTATTTCCCTCTGAAAAGCAGTGAGTTTTGGTTTAAAAAAAAAAATGCCATCTGGCTTAAGCACACCTCACACAGCATCTCTCAGTTTCTAATAAAATACCAAAGAAAACTCAGAAAAGGATGTGAACTCACACTGTAGCCAGCAGAATGGGTTTCAAAGGTAAGGTGGGTTGCTGCTTACCTGCCTAAAAGCAGGTGGTAAGTGTTGTTTTCCCACTCTGCAACACGAAGTTGGTGTCAATCAAAAAACAGGTGTTCGACCTCTGCTGTCTGCATCCTGACATCAGAGGGTGCTGAAGTGTTAGCTCGCATCACTCTCCAGGCAGAGAGATGGGAAATAAATAAGCCTCTGGAGTAACAAACATGCATGAGGAGACAAAGTACAGTACTGGAATGAAGAGTAAGAAAATGAGTCTTCTGACAGAATATGTAATATCTGTGGTCTTTTTTCACTTGCTGGACACTTCAGACTCATTAAATTTGAGGGTTGATATAGTCAATTATACTTACACACTACATTAATTGCTAAATGGTTTGGGTCAGATTTGCAGGGAATGGAACAGTTTGCACCCTGGAGGGGGCTTAGGACAGAAATCATTTCTGTTTAATTTATTATACCATGTCTTATGCCTAATATATGATAGAAATCCAGTACAGTAAAGCATTTGTGCAGTAAATAGATGGCTTTATGAAATAAATGATTTTGGAATAGCAGGTTTTCCATCCTGAGCAGTGGAGTTTGGAATGAGCAGATCACATAGGGGCCAAACTCTGCCCCAGAGAATCTGTATTTGGAAGACCTGTGAGACAACAATAGGGGTAGTTAATAGAGGACCTTCTGTGTCAGACTTTGGAATTGGAATTTTTGTTACAAGCACTGCAGGAACCATGGTATGTCGCTAAGAACAATTGCAGAGATACCCAAATGGAAGCTAGCAAGATGGGTCTGACAGTGGTTTGGAAGGAGGAAGGTGCTGTGGTCAGGAGCCAGGGTGGGTCTCTTTGAAGTATTTTAAGGACACCAGTTTTCTGAGGCCCCAATGAGGGGGTCCTCCGCTCAGCCCAGATACTTGAATCTTTTTAAGATGGCTTTTCTCTTACAATGTGTGCATTAGATTCTGCTTCGTGAAGGCTGCAAGAAGATTCTCGTAGCTGACTCTCTGTCTTTACTGAAGAAAATGCATCGTACTCAAATGAAAGGCATTCTGGTCGATGGTGGGTAAAATTGCAATAATCATATAGAACTATATGTCAACCTTTCAGAAGAGACAGAGCAAGTAGAAACCAGAAACATTGTATAATCCCAAGTGTATGTCTTTCCTTGCAGAGGAGAACATTTGTGAATCGTGCCTTTCCCCTATTCTTCCATCAGGTAAGATGGTTGGGAGGGGCAAAGATTCCCCAATATGTGTTAATGATGAGTGAAATTTTAATAGAATTTTATAACTTTCAGAATAATCCAGTTTAGAGAATAATTTTAGTCCGCATCTCTACTCAGTTGCCTGCTGATAGTGTCATTCTTTAGAATTAAGGATCTTAAACTGTGGAGTAAGTAAGCATCACCTGGCAGGTTTGTTAAAGCCCAGAATGTTTGTCCCACTCACAGAGGTTCCAATTCAGTAGTTCCAGGGTAGGACATGAGAATTTGCATTTCTAACAAGTTTTCAAGCGATGTTGATGCTACTGGTTCAGGGGCCATTCTTTGTGAAGCACTGCTGTAGAGTAAAACAAAATAAAATGAAAACTTACCATCAGTGTGTTTAAATTCCAAGGTTGAAGAATGATGTGTGTATGTGGCAAAATTTTTTTATAAGGTTTTCCCTTTTTTTAAACTTTTTCACTACTATATGGTTTTGGCATCCAAATTACTTCATGTGTCAATGGAAACATAATTAATCCCCCCCCACCCCATCTAATTGGAATAGCGACTTCTTAAGAGACATAAGCATTTGTTTATAAGTCTTGGTTTATTTGTCTTCATGTGTAATCAAATCATCTTAAGTTGGATCATATAACATGAGAAGAGGAAAAGTCTGTAATTTAAAAGTAGAAATTAAAGAACATTGTCAGGATACTAAAAAAATCTTTCTTGTTATTGTTGTTTTAATATAAATTCATCTTAGAGAAATACTAAATGATCTAGTTGATGTAGCATTTACTTTGCTTTAAGGGATTATTTAATACAGCAGGAGCATGAATTTTTTCCACTTAGGGCCTTTTCTAGGAGAAATAAATAGGTTTGGATTTTAACTGTTTATGTTACAAACTGCATTGGGCACAGGGAAAGAAGTGAGCTTCCATAGTGTTTTAAGGAAAGAGACTGTATATACTGGCACTGTACAGTTAGATTAAGTTTCTGCAGAAGTGCAGTACAATGCAAGGTCACAGCCTAGGGTTTAACCATGCTCTGCCCTGAAATCACAAGATGGTCTTGATAAAGATAGTAGCTGAACTGGCAGAAAGCATTTTTATAATGCCACAAACTGACCTCACTATGTGGTGTGTAACAATTCTATGTAGGAGCAGGGTTCAGGAGGAGCAAGTGCATAAACATGTACTGACTCTAATATGGTTAATATGGTTAAATATGGTTAAATTTGCTTATGGAACTGTCCCCAGTTTGTAGTTGTGGTAGATGGCATAAAAGCCAAGCAAGTAACCTGTGACTCACATGGCAACATGAATAGAATATCTATTTTTATTTGACCACAACCCCAACTCAGTAATGCATTTATAAATAAGCAGTCCTCCTAAGGCAGTTCATTTAACTACAGCTGGACTTTCATTAAAACTAATTTGGCTGCTGAACACACAATACAGTATACAGATGATGTATTATGGAATTGTACACTTAAAACCTATATAATTTTATTAACCAGTGTCACTGCAGTAAATTTAAATTAATTTATAAAAAGAAGGCTAACAGATGGGAAGAAAAAGTCTGGTTTAAGTTATAGATTCAAGATGGCAGCAATAGTAGAATGATAACTCACCTCCTCCTATTAGCAAACTGAAATATACACATACATAGAGAGCAGTTACTCCTGAGAGACAACTGAGTGCTGAATGAACAGCTTCTGACCAACAAACTAGATAAAGAGACCAAATAGAGAAAGCTGGGAAACTATAGAAGCTCTCCAGCAGCTATGGAAAATGACTGGGCCAGGGAACCAGTGAGCACTGTTGCTTACATTCCACTCCACCCCCCTCATCCCACAGCTCCATTGGGTGGCCAGAAGCTATATCCAGGTGCTCTGGCCCAGCTGTGAGGTCACCACACTGTATTCCCTGTCACGTCACTTGAGTTCTTTCAGCTCTAGATAAAGTTGCTTCACCTGGCCTCCTCACCAGAGCTGCTCTAGCACTATAGGTGAGGGCCCCAGACACCATAAGCCCTCGCTCCACTCCAGCTGGCCTGCCAAAACCACCCAGCAGACACACCCTGCAGAGAGGTACTTCTATACAAGCCCACTGTTTTCAAGACTAAGAAAGATGGCTATTTTGTCTTAATTTATATAACAAACATAAAAAGTCAAACTAAACGAAAAAATCAGAAAAATATCTCTTAGATGAAAGAATAGGAAAAATCCTCAGAGAAAATTCTAAGGATATGGAGACAAGTAATTTGCCTAGTAAGTAATTCAAAGAATCAGTCATAAGGCTGCTCACCAAACTTGAGAGTGAAATAGAGGAATTTAGGGAGAACTTCAACAAAAACTTAGAAAGTATAACAAAGAACCAGGTAGAACTGAAGAACACAATAAATAAAATGAAAAATACATCAATAATAGATTAGCTTATACAGAAGAATGAATCAGTGACCTGGAAGACAGACTAGTGGAAATCAATCAGAACAGTAAAAAGAAAAAAGATTTTAAAAAACAAAGATAGTTTAAAGGACCTCTGGGATAACATCAGGCACACAAACATTTGCATTTATAGAGGTCCCAGATGGAAAAGGAAGGAACAGAAACTTTAAAGAAATAACAGCTGAAAACTTTCCTAACCTGCAAAAGGAAATACACATCCAGGTTCAAGAAGCACAGAGAATTCCAAATAAGATAAACCCAAAGAGACCCACACCAAGACATATAGTAATTATATTGGCAAAATTAAGTATAAAGTGACAATCTTGAAAAAAGGAAACAACTTATATAAAGGAAACCCCAAAAGGCTGATTTTGCAGCCTCAACTACTTAGACCAGGAAGGAGTGGCAGGACATATTTAAAGTGCTGAAAGAAAGGAACCTACAACCTAGAATAATTTACCCAGCAAGGTAATTCAGAATTGAAGGTAAGAGTTTCCCTGACAAACAAATACAGTAGCTCATCACCATTAAACCAGTCCAATGAGAAATGTTATAGGGTCTTCTTTAAGTAAAATGGAGACACTAACCAGAAATAAGAAAATATGAGGAGAGAAAAATATCACAGGTAAAGCCAAAATAGTTAATAAATATAGCAAATCAGACATTTAAAAAGCTAATGCCTTTTGGTCAAAAACTAAAAGTACCAAACTCAACTCAAACTACAATAAGTAGTTAAAAGATACATAATACAATAACACCTAAAATATGACATCAAAAACTTAAAGCATGGAGAGGGGTGTACAAATATAGTCCTTTTAGAGTATATTCAAACTTAAACACCTATCAGCTTAAAATAAACTGCTATATATATAGAATGATACACATAAACCTTATGGTAACCACAAACCAAATACCTACAAAAGACACAAAGAATAAAGAGAACAGAAATCAAACATAAAAACTAAAGAAAATCAGCAAACCACAAGGGAAAAGTACAAGAGAAGAAAAGGCAAGAACAGAACTATAAAAACAACCAGAAACAGTTTACAAAATGGCAATAAGAACATACTTATTCATAATTAATTTAAATGTAAAATGTAGTAAATGCTCCAATAAAAAGAGAGTGGTGCTGTAGCTGGTGTGGCTCAGTGGATTGAGCATTGGCCTGCGAACAGAAAGGTCGCTGGTTCGATCCCCAGTCAGAGCGCATGCCTGGGTTGTGGGCCAGGTCCTCAGTTGGCAGCATGCAAGAGGCAACAAGTTGATGTTTCTATCCCTCTCTTTCTCCATCCCTCCCCTCTCTCTAAAAAATAAATACATAAAATAAAAAATACTTCTAAAAAAGAGGGGCTGAATGATTAAAAAACATGACTCACCTGTATGCTGCCTACAAGAGTCTTCAAATCAAAGGGCCCACAGACTGAAAGTTAAGGGATGGTGAAAGATATTTCATGCAAATAGAAATGGAAAGATAGCTGGGGTAGCACTACTCATATCAAGCTAAATAGACTTTAAAACAGAATATGTAACAAAAAGGCAAAGACATACATAATTATAAAATGGTCAATCAAAAAAAAAGTATATAACAATCACAAATATCTGTGACCCAATATTGGAGCAACGAAATACATGAAGCAAATGTTAATAGACAGATAAAAGGAGAAATTCAGTAATGGGGGGGACTTTAATACCCCACTTTCATCAATGGATAGATCATTGAGACAAAATTAATAAGGAAATAATGGCTTTAAGTGTCATATTAGACCAGGTCAACTTAATAGATATTTATAGAACATTTCATCCAAAAACTTGAGAATAGAATACACAATTTTTCAAGTGCATATGATTCTTCTACAGAATAGATCACATATTAGGCCATATAACAAGCCTCAGTAAATTCAAGGAAATTGAAATCATTATCAAGCATCTTTTCCAGCTGCAATGACATGACCATAGAAATCAACTATGGAAAGAAAACTGGGGGGTGGCAGGGAGAGGGAACACAAATACATGAAAACTAAAGAACATGAAAACTGAACGGCCAGTGAATCAAAGAAGAAGTCAAATAGGTATTCAAAAACTGCCTTGACACAAATGAAGGTAAAAACACAACTTTTCTAAACACACTTTATGGAATGCAACAAAAACGGTTCTAAGTTGGATGTACATAGCTATACAGGCCTCCAACAGGAAACAAGAAAAATTCCAAATAAACCATCTAACTCTTTATCTATGGGAACTGTGATGTGGGGAAAGAACAAATAAAACCCAAAGTAATCAGTGGGAGGGAAATAATGAAGATTGGAATGGAAATAAACAAAATAGAAATTTAAAAAATAGAAAAGTTCAATGAAACTAAGAGTTGGTTATTTGAAAAGATAAACAAAATTAAACCTTTAACCAAACTCATCAAGAATAAAGGAGAGGCCAAATAAAATCATAAATGAAAAAGAAATTAACAACTGACACCGCAGAAATATATAGCGTCATTAAACAATACTTTGAAAAATTATATGCCAACAAACTTGACACATAATGGATAAATTTCTTACAAGACAGGAAGAAATAACAAATCTAAATGGATCAGTTACTAGTAATGAAATTGAGCAAATAACAAAAAAATCCCAACTAATAAAAGTCCTGGACCAGATGGCTTCACAGGAGAATTGCACCACACATTTAAAAAAAATTAATACCCATTCTTAAACTATTTTAAAAATTATAGTAAAAGAAACACTTCCAAACTCAACCAGACAAAGACATTACAAAGAAAGAAAATTAGAGGCCAATATGCTTGATGAACATAGATGCAGAAATTTCCAACAAAATACTATAGTAAAACCACATGAAGTATATATACATTAAGAGGATTATACCCCATGACCAAGTAAGATTATTCCAAGGATGCAAGGAGGCTTCATTATCTGTAAATCAATCAACATGATACCCCCCACTAGCAAAATGAAAGATAGAAATGATAGGATCATTTGAGTAGAGGCAGAAAAAGGATTTGGCAAACTTTAACATCCTTTTCTGATAAAAACTCCTCTCGACAAAGTGGGTATAGAAAGAACATACCTCAATATTATAAAGACTATGTATGACAAACCCACAGCTAATATTGTACTCAATGGTGAAAAGCTGAAAAGCCTTTCCTCTAAGATCAGAAATAAGACAAGGATGCCCACTATTAACACTTCTATTCAACATAGCACTGGAAGTCCTAGCCAGAACTATCAGACAGGAAAAAGAAATGAAGGCATCTAACTCAGAAAGGAAGAAATAAAACTCTCATTATTTGCAGATAGCATGATACTTTACATAGAAAACCCTAAAGACTCCACTAAGAAACTATTAGAATTAATCAGTGAATTCAGTAAAATTTCAGGATACAAAAATCATTATGTAGAATTGTTTTCTGTTTCATTAACCAATAATGAAGGATCAGAAGGAGAAATTAAGAAAATCCTATTTACAATTATATCAAAAACATACCTTGTAATAAATTTAACCAAAGAGGTGGAAGACCTGTGCTGAGAGAACTGTGAGATATTAAAAGAAATTGAAGAAGATAACAAATAAATGGAAAGATGTACCACACTCATGGATTGGAAGGATTACTAATCATAAAATGTCTTTACTACCATCTTAAGTCATTTATAGGTGCACTACAATCCTTATTAAAAATACCAGTGGCATTTTCCTTAGAACAACTAATCCAAAAATGATTATGAAACCACAAAAGACCCTGCCTTGAAAAAGAACAAAGGGAAAGGTGACATGCTCCCAGATTTCAAACTACTACAGAACTAAAATGATCAAAGCAGTGCATAGTGGCATAAAAACAGACATATAGATCAGTGGAATAAAATAGCCCAGAAATAAACTCTTACTTATATGATCAGTTAATCTATGACAAAGGAAGCAAAAATATACAATACAGTAAAAACAGTCTCATTAAGTAAATGGTGTTGGGAAAACTGGACATATACATGCAAAAAAAAATGGGACCACTTTCTAAATTGGACCATATACAAAAATAAACTCCAAATGGATTAAAGACTTAAGTTTAAGACCTGAAACTCTTAGAAGAAAACATACACAATAAACTCTTTCACATTGCTCTTAGCAATATCTTTTGGAATGTGTACAACTATAACACAACAAGTGGGACTACATCAAACTGAAAAGTTTTTGAACTGTGAAGGAAATCATAAAATAAAAAGACAACCTACTGAATGGGAGAAGATATTCGCAAATGATACATCCAGTAAGAGTTTAATATCTAAAATGTATAAAGTACTTAACACAACTTAACACTAAGAAAACCAAACAGTCTGATTAAAAAATGGGCAGAGGACCTGTTTATACATCTCTTTCCAGAGGACATATACAGATGTCCAACAGAAATATGGAAAGATGCTCAACATCACTATTCATCAGGGAAATACAAATTAAAATCACAGTGAGATATCACCTCTATGTATGTCAGAATGGCTATCATCAAATAATCAATGAATAACAAGTTTTGGCCAGGATGTGGAAAAAAGGGAACCCTATGTACTGTTGAGATTATAAATTGGTGCACCCACTGTGGAAAAAAAACTGATACTCCTCGAAAAAAAATTAAAAATAGAGTTGCCAAACGACCCAGCAATTCCACTACTTGGTATTGATCTGAAAGAAACATGAATTTGAAAAGACATATGTACCCTCTATGTTCATGGCAGCATTATTTACAATAGCAAAGATGTAGAAGCTACCTAGGTATCCATCAATAAATAGATGAATGGATAAAGATGTGGTATATACAATGGCATATTACTCAGCCATAAAAAAAACCAAAATCTTGCCATTTGCAACACTATGGATATACCTAGAGGGTATTATATTATGCTAAGTGAAGTAAGTCAGAAAGAAAAAGGAAAATATATAATTTCACTTATATGTGGAATCTTTAAAAAAATGAAAAAACAAAACAGATCTACATAGAGAGAGAAAAACTGATGGTTGCCCAAGGGAAAGGATATGAGAGGATGGGGGAAAAAAGACTGGTTTTTTAAGTTTCTGATCTGCTTGTTGCATTGAGTCCTTCTCTCTTTTCTGCCCTCTGCCCCCAGACGCAGCTAAGCCCTTCAGTGTGGTGGTCTTCCATTGCCGGCATATGTTCCACAAGGAGTGCCTGCCCGTGCCCAGCATGGTGAGTTGACAGCTAGCCACCATCAACTAAAGAGAAATTGATGCAGTCAGTTTTGTAGATGTGCTCATAATTGTAGCCTGTCATCCTATGGCTCTGTGGGTTCTCAAAATTATAATACAGTTTTATATCATATTAGGGAAATTAATTCTTCTCTCAAATGTAAAAGTGTTTAATATATTATACTAAGAATTTAAAAATCATACTCATTTAAGTGAATTTGTTCAAGTAAAATTGATGACTGTTGAGATACAGAGACATGAGATACACTAAGAACCATTTTATGTTTTGTACAGCTCTCTCAACCTGATTTCTGCATCATGACCCTGCTCTTCTTTAGTGTCATGTTCCTCTCTGTCACACTGGGCTTGTTTTTCTATGGGGTGTCCTTTGAATAACAGCTATTCCATAGGATGGAATCCTATGTGAACCAGCAATAATCTCAAGGAAAAGAAATGGCATTTCATAGCATCCTCCCTGTCCCCTGACTGATGCTCCCATAATATTTCTGAATATGAAAGTAGAAACAAAAGTTTTTTTTTTTTAATCTGTGTTTTTAAATTACATTTTAGACCTCTCCTGTGCAGTTCTGCAACATCTGCAGCGCTAAGCACCGTGGACCAGGAAGTGCCATTTTGGAGATGAAAAAATAGCTCTGTTCCATTGTCATTCTCTTCCTGATCGCTCTTTTGAAGATACTGTTTGCAACAACAGAAGCATTTGCTGAGTTTTGTACATTTATGTTATGCTCAAAAAAACTTTTGTCATCTTCACCTGTCTACTAGAGTTTTCGCTTTATGGTTGATAAAGATGTTAGGTTTTTCCCCATCCATGCCTGAAATAGTTGGATTCATGGTCAATATTTCATAATTTATTTTTTTGGCTCACTCTTTATTGAGGAATGGAAACATCAGTTTGGGAGTTAGAGAGGAATTTTTAAATTGTAGTCAAATTGTTCATCCTAAACTGGACTGTCAAGGGTCATGCACATCTGTCTAAGCATCACCCACGTTGCTGTCCAGCCAGCTCCTGCTGCGTTGGACCTTGGTCTATATGCTCTGCAATTCTTGCATTCTGAGATTGTTTTTTTGTGATGTCATCAGCTGTCGTTACTATGTTAATAGATGTTTAATGAAACATTGTGCACACTGTCACTTATTCAGTGACAACTAGGTGACATGAGCATGCTGATATCATGCATTTTCATGTTGACTGATTACATGTTCTCTGTGTCCCAATGACTAGCAGTGGCCCTGGCAGGCACTCAGCATTTGTTGATTGAATAAATGTTAGCTCTCCCCACATGGAAGACTCTTCTTTATTGTGTTGAACACCTTCAGTCAAGAATTCTGGCACCCTCTTAAGGAACAGAACAGACTCCCAGCACCCTAGAGTGTGATGGGTTGTGGTTATATTTTACCCCCCAGAGGAGATGAATGATACTGTAGAATTTGAAGGATTCTCAGGAGAAATGGGACTATCTGATGCCAGAGGATGGGCTTAATGATGTTTTTCTTCTCTGGTGCTTTCTCTGCCCTTGTATAACTTAGCATAGGATAGAGGGAGAGAATGGAAACTTGTGACTGTTTTCTTGTTATTAGCTTCATCTATGCTGGGATATATTGCCAGCCTTTAAAGGGCAAAAAAACATGAAAAATACATACTCACTGTTCCCACTCTCTTAGTTCCATGAAGAGAAATAAATGCAGTTTTCTGCTTCAGTCTTTTGGCAAAGAGGGCAGGATGCTAATGAGTACTGAGCACATAACAACCCCAATATTGGTGCAGGCATTTCCCTGAGCAACAACTCAGCTAATTCTCATGGAACCCCAAGAAGATATTATATCCCTCAGTCTGCTGGTGAAGAAGCCAAAATGTAGAGATGTTATCACAGTGGCAGAGGTGACTGCCTTGCTTCAGAACACAGGGCTCCACTTTGAGAAATCATAGAGCCAAACTCTGAGGAAATGCACAGTGCATCTCATTGCATTGTTGTTATAAAGGATATTCCCTATTAGGCAACAGACTCTTTCTGGTAGTCTTAAATATTTAGAACTGGAAATTCCTTTGTTGTTACTGAATGTAACCCTCAGTCCACAGTATTTTCTTCTTCCAAGACTAGTGATCTTTCTGCTACAAAGCTAGTTTTCAGCTTTTGTTTTTGTTTTAACCAAAGAAGCCCTTCCTTCACAATAAAACAACAATAAAAAATGAACAAACTCACAAGTAAATCTAATTTGAATCAGAAGTAGAAAGCTAAGCCACTCTACTTATATTAGAAAGAAGATTGTTGTTGCAAAGTGCATGTTTCATATCCTCCCTGAAAGCCATTCTCTGAGTGTGAAACAGCCAAGTTCAAAGTTGTTTTGTGATAGCAGTTTTATTTTGCTTTTTTTAGCCAAAAGGATTTTACACTAGTTTGTTTGTTCGTCTTTGAGAATCTTTGAATTCTCAATAAATATCTCAATTGTTATTTTAAAGTAAACCTTGAGTAAATAAAAGTTTATGCATTTTCAGTTTATTTTAAAGTTCGCTCTTAGTAACACTAAATATAGAATATTAGGTGTGTACATATGTGTGTAGGAGACATTCCTATGTCACACCTAAATATCCCACGAGCCTTATTCTGTTTTCTAAACTTAAGACTCGGCTATTAAAACTCCACCAATTTTGATACTAAATAGTAACTTTCACTTCCCAAACACCTATTTCTGGACTCATAGTTTGAGTCACTTCATAAAACTTGGAAGGAAGTGCTTTCCTCTTTTCTGATGCAGTGCAGGCTTTGGGTTGACTAAGATCAATGTGATATTAGTAGTAAAGATAAGACAGGAGGCAGAATGAAAAACAGCCTCCAGAAGCAGCTAGTTAGCTAGCCAGTCCCCAGTCCCCTCTTTACATTCACCCAGAATGGTTGTTCTGAAACGAAAGTGTCATTCCTCTTCTTCAAACCTCAGGAATGTCCTGCATGTGAAAGGGCTTTTGGGTTTGACCCAGTCAACCCATTGCATTTCACTTGGCAGCCTCGTTTTTATCACTCCCTGAACTGTGGCCGTTAGGGGTTGGTTAGGAAGGGGGTCCCTTACCTCACACCTGCTCTCCTTCACCCCACAGTACTCAGCTCAGTGTAGCACATTGTTCACTCCAACCTCCTCAGACTGGATAGACCTCTTACTTGTCCTCACAGAGCACCCAGGGCTCCATCTGCCTTTGTCATACTACACTGCATTTATCTTGAAGCAAGTATAATAGTCCACAAACTCAGATTGATAAAAGAATAATGTTTAAATCTTCTCAAGTTTTTAGTATACCTAGTGGCCTAAATTTCATCTTAGTTCATGCTAAACTGAGATAAATCAGGCTTTTCTAGGTAGTTCAGGGGCTCCTGTGTTACCTGCAAGTTTTGAGGTGGTGGTAGGGATTGTCCCATTGTGTCCACTATCAACGAGGAGATGGCATGTAATTATCAGTTAACCTCTGTCTATACTGGCATTGGTTGAAATGCCATCATCCCACAGCCCTCTATCACCTGCATCCACTCCCAGCTTGGCATCCACAATTATATCTGGTCCTTGGTTCTCGTACTAGTACTGCTCTTTCCAACCTCCAACCACCAACCCTCTTCAGACTCCCACTTCTGTCTGCCTTGTGGCTCTGGTGATCTGGGAAATTCATACTTGCCAACCAAGTTGGTCTTTATTGTTTCCTCACCATGCCCCTGGGAAAGGTTAGAGAACATGGACATTTGGTTCACAAGGCTTGCTACCTCTCAAAGGAAATGGAAAGTAGGGACCTTCTGCTTGCAAAGCTCCAAACCTCTGCTGGGTCTAGCTGTACACCATCTCCCAACTCCTGCCCCAAGAACTCAGTTCCAGAGTATGGAGGAAGGTTCCCCTCCTCCTCAGCTCTCTTTTTCCCTGAATCTTGTCCTCCTGCCCCACCCCAGTGCAGTCTACCACATCCTTACTGGGGCAGTGGGACTGGCTCTCACATTATCATCATTTACTGTTTCTGGTGTCAAATTTGGGATTTAAAGGTTTGTTTTCCCTTCCCTGCTGTATCATTCCTGCCCTTGTTGCTATTTTACTATGAACAAGGGAGTAATAGGAGAAAGGCCAGGGGCGGAGGGCACCCCACCTTGATCACTACACCAAAGTACTATTCTGCCAATTCCACTTATTTGTTGGCCTCATACCATGGACTGTGAGCTCAGTAAAGACAAAGAACATATTGTGTTAATAATTCCCATGGTAGAGTGAGGCACTTGAAAATGTTGAAGGAAGGAAAGTAAGGCCAGTTCTCCTTCCCTGTTCAAGATAGATAAATCATAGACAGATAGACACAGAGATGTATGCTTTATAGCATTCTATGGCAAGAGTGACATGACTTGGTACATGTGGCCCTCTCCTGGTAAATGTTCTTATCTATAAGCTGCTGTCATTTCTACTCCCTTGTATTCCTCTCTCTTGATCCTTACCACAACCATCAAAAAAAGTCCCACTTGTCTACTTTCTTACTTCTGTAACAGGGCATAATTTATTTTCACATTCATCCCATTGAAACCTTATCTTGCAGTGTTCTTCCAGCTCTGCCTCCCCAACCAGTCAGCCATCCTTTCTCACCATCACACTGTCTTCCACACACTTATTTCCACTGTCTTGCACCCAGGTTCTTATTATCTAGCATCTGGGTAGGTTTTAACTAATTCCTTCCCAGTTTTCCTGCCTCCAGTATCTATACTTTTCTGATTTTATTATGTACCCAGCTTCTACATTAATCTTCCTTCCAGTCTGATCCAATCAAGATCCCAGGTACTTTGCTATTCACAGGGCTTAAAATCTCTACTGATAAATTCTTCCCATGTCTTCAATTCCTCTCTTCTATCTCTTCATCGACAGAATGCCCATCCAGCCTTCAAAGTCCAGCTTAATGTCTTACCATCTCCATGTCCTCTTTCTCAACACACTCTGCCTCCCCCAACCTATATTAATTTGCACTCCAACATCCAATCACTGTGGCACAAACATAACAAAGCTATTTGTGATATATTATCCTGTATACATCTTACCCCCTCAAAAGTTGTTCCTCAGAGGAAACAAATCTGTTAGACTCTCCAAAGGCATGTTGCAGTGTTCCCCAGTGGACAGAGCAAAGCCTCATTCTCCCTGTGGGTTCTTTCCTCAGGAAGGAGTGTGGGGAATATTATGGCAGAAATAGAGCAGAGACGAGCCCTGCTAGCTTGGGGAGCTCCTGTGATTTATCTTTATTGACACCTGATGTGTACACAGACACATGGGCTTTCCTTAGTTCCCTTTCATGCTGTTATTTTCTAAAAATGAACTTCTCAATACACTGTAAAAAATGAGACACATTGGTAAGGTCCCTACTGCAGAAACTGTAAATGCCTGAAAAGGTCAGGTCACTACTGGTCAATGTGTTCAAGGGTATTAAACTAAAGCATTTTTTCCAGAATTAATCTAGCTTTTGCCCCAATTATACCAAATAGCCTCAATTCCCTTTTGCTTTGATGTTGTCACATCAATGACATTTTAAAAATTCTCTTAACTTGTCTTTGTCTAGAATGATTGTGTATGTTGTGATCCCAAACAGGACATTTTGAGAATGTGCAGGGCACTATTAAAAAACTACTCCACAAACTTGAGGAAGAAGATGGCGAGGTAGGTGGGAGTGGAGCCCATTTCCCCCTGCACATGGGTGAAACACCTAGCTGATATGCTGAGGAACAGAGCAAACAGCCAAGAGTACCCCAGCATATATGAAAATACAAGACCAAAAATTGTAGAGGACATTGAAAAACAATGTAAGGAAAGTGCTTCAAGACAATAAGGTCCCTAGGACCAGTGCAGGGACCAGGGCAGCAGCAGCCCCAGGCCTGGCACCTGCTGGGTCTGCCACAGGGTTCTTGGGGGAGAGCTGAGTCAATAGCTCCCTCCCCTGCCAAACAAGGTTGGAGCAGCACCCGGTGAGACCAGGTTGCTTGAAGTCACAGAGAGGGGAATAAGAACTAAGTGGCGGCAAAGGGGCTGTGAGCATCTGTGGAGTGTGTGGACTCCAGCAAAGGGGCTGGGGAGAGTTGAGAGTTGGGCCAGCCAGGCACTGACTCAGATAGTCCCAGGTCTGGTTAGAGAATTGGGCTGTGTGAGAGGCCAGGCCTCTGTAGGGAGTGGCAGGCTTGAGCAGGAGGAATTTCTCAAAAAGACACTTGGTGGCTGTTTGGGGAATTCTGAAGCAGCCACTCTGGCCTCCTCCTGCCCCAGCCCCGCAGAGCTATTGAGGTGGTATGGAAAGACCCGCATCACCCCCATAGCCCTGGGAAGCGTGCGCACCGTAACTGAGGAACCGGAGGAGGCGTGGCTGAGCACGCAGGCCTGCAACCTGCAGAGAGTGTGCTCTGAAGAAGGCCCGGAGTCCACACCCAAAGCCACAGGGAGAGTGCACACCTGAACCTGAGGGACCAGAGGCTGATGGGGAACCGGGCTGGAGGCTGACTAACTGACGATCAGGAAGGGAGAAAAGCAAAATCAATCACCCCTCAGCCTCCTGCAGCCAGGAAGAACAACAAAGCTGGTGTGGCCAGTTTGAAGCCAGCAGGAGGCTTTTTTTTTTGTCTATTTTTTTTATCTTTTAACTTCTTCCTCTCTTTCCGTATTTCTTGTTTTATTCCTTCTTCCTTTCTTTCCCTTTTATCTCTTCTTCCTTCCTTTCTTTTTTTTGTTTTAATAATTCCCACAAGTGAGCCAAAAAAAAAAAAAAAAACCCTGGAAATATGAAGACTAGAGTTGGACCCAAAGAAGGGGCATCTCAACAGCTGAGAAAGGGAGACAAATTTTACTTTGCTACTACAGAGAACTTGCAAGTTATTGCATATTTATATTATTATTTTTTCATTATTACATTTTTTTATTTTATTAGTATTTTTGAATTCCTCTTTCTCATTAGTCTTCTTTGCTTGGCTGGTTAAATTGCCTTGTTTGACTTGTTTCCCTTGGTTCTCTCTTTCATAGTGTATTGTTATTTTACTGTCTTTCACTTCACTTGAGTTCCATCAGCACACTCTTCTAGGTCCTATACTTCTTATTCTTCTTATCCAGATCACATAGATTCTGTCATATGATTGTTGTTGCATTATTACTGTAAATAATAGCTATTCCATGCAATTATAAATACTACATAGCACCCCTGCCAGATCTTAGCCCACTTCACAGTTTCCTGAAATCTATTACTGTTGTGGTTAACTCTGTTCTCTCACACACTACACCGATTTTCTATCCTTTACTCTCACTTTACCTTATAATCTGAATTTATACAAGCTCACTGCTTTCTAGATCCAACTCTCAATCCTCACCCCACCACAAGAGTCTTATCTTCTTTCCACCCTTTCTAAAAAGTGGCTAGTTGGGTGAAATATCACAATTAACACTATACATATCCAAAGGATCTCCTATCTCTTCTCTACAGGCTGGTACTGTAAATATCATAGAATACACTCTTGCTATCTTAAACCATTTTGCCTTACCCCTCCAACTAATCAAAAAATGAGTAGGTGGAAGCTGTGAACACCAGGATACCAGGTGGAAGAGGAAACCCACCAACAAAGAAGCCACCAACAGATAACAGAAGAAGGTGAAGGAGTGAGTGGAAGCCATACTGACTCAACTCAGGATCTATCTAGAAATACAACTAAAAGTGGAGAAATTACCCAGAAGAAACAACTGACCAAGCAGGACAGAATCATCAAAACCTTGTACACACAGAAGAACCAGCTTCAACACAACCCGCCCACACCTGCACAACAGAATACAAGACATGGTGGACAGAGTGACCTTCAGTTAATCAGCTGGTAGGAAGGACCCACAAAAGAAAGCCCCAACAGCAACCAAAACTCAAAGACATACAGAGAGCCAACATAAATGACAACCCAAGACCAGTGAGCTCAGGAGATCAAGAAGATGGCACCACTGAATCACATAGGTATTCTACTACAGAAGTTCACACCATAAACCCAGAGAGGCAGAACAGATAAATTTAAGAAGTTGAGGCTAAGAAGAAGAGTCTCACAAGCAAGGGGAAGAAAAAGAAACAATCTACAAAATGAAAGGAAAGGAGGAAGCCTCAGAAAGAATGCTAAATGAAATAGAGGCAACTCAACTATCAGATATTAAATTCAAAGCATTCATTATAAGGCAGCTCAATGAGCTCACAGAGAATTATCAAAAGCTAGAGGGAAACTACAATGAACTGACTGCAAACTATATCAACATGAAAATGGAAATAGAAACTATCAACAAGGGTCAACAGGAAATGAAGAATACAATTTCTGAACTGAAGAACACAGTAGAAGGAATCAAAACCAGGCTCTGTGAAGCAGAGGATTGGATAAGTGAGCTGGAGGACAAGGTAGAAAAAAATACCCAGAATGAGCAAGACTAGGAAAAGAGGCTCAGAAAGAATGAAGAGGGGTTAAGGGAAATGCAGGACAACATTAAAAGTAATAATACCCATTTAACAGGGATACTAGAAGGAGAAGAAGATCAAGGGATAGAAAACCTATTTGAAAAAGTAATGATGGAAAACTTCCCTAATTTGATGAAAGAAAAAGTCACACAAATCCAGGAAACACAGATAGTCCCAATCAAGAGGAACCCAAAGAGGCCCACTGCCAGACACATTATAATAAAAATGGCAAAATTCCAAGATAAAGAGAGAATCTTGAAGGCAGCAAGGGAAAAACAGGAAGTAGCATACAAGGGAACCCAGATAAGACTAGCAGCTGACTTCTCAATGGAAATGCTCCAAGGCAGAAGAGAATGCCAGGAAATATTCCAAGTAATGAGACCCAGAGGCCTGCAATCAAGACTATTTTATCCAGCAAGGCTCTCACTTAAAATGGAAGACCAAATAAGGAGGTTCCCAGACAAAAGAAGTCTCAAAGAATACACCTCCTCCAAACCAGCTCTGCAGGAGATGCTAAAGGTTTTGCTTTAAGAACAGGAAGAAAAACAGTGAAAGAGAGAGGAAAACAGGTACAAAAATGGCAATGAATAAGTACCTGTCAGTAATAATCTTAAATGTAAATGGATTAAATGCTCCAATCAAGAGATACAGGATAGCTGAAAGGATAAGAAAACACCACCCATGCATATACTGCCTAAGGAGACCCACCTTAGAACAAAAGACCTGTACAGTCTGAAAGTGAAGAGCTGGAAACAAATCTTCCAAGCAAATGGACAGGAGAAAAAAAGCTGGGTAACAATACTCATACCAGACAAAATAGACTTCAAAAGACGAGCCATAAAGAGAGACCCAGAAGGTCACTTCATAATACTCAAGGGAAGAATCCATCAAGAAGATATAAACATTGTAAATATATATGCATTCAACATGGGAGCACCCAAATACATAACAAAAATCTTGTAGGACTTCAAGAAAGATGTTGACAGCAATACAATTATAGTAGGAGATTTTAACACCCCACTGTCAAAAATAGACAGAACTTCCAAACAAAATATCAACAAAGATATTGTGGCATTGAACAATGCCCTGGATCACATGCACCTAACTGATATGTATATAGAGCCCTTCATCGCAAAGAAGCAAAATACGCATTCTTCTGTTTTTTCAAATGCACATGGAATATTTTCAAAGATTGATTACATCATAGGACACCAAAAAAGCCTCAAAAAATTCCAGAACATTGAAGTCATATCAAGCATTTTTTCTGACCACTAGAGACTGAAACTAGAAACCAACCTCAAGGAAAAAAAAACCCAGAACACTCAAAATCATGGAGATTGAATATCATGCTCTTAAACAATGAATTCTTCAAGAATAGAATTAGGGAAGAAGTCAAAATGTTTCTGGAAACAAATGAAAATGAACTCACAACAACCCAAAATTTATGGGACACAGCAATGGCTGTCCTCAGAGGGAAGTTCATACTGCTACAGGCCTACCTAAAAAGGATAGAAACATTTCACATAAACAACCTACCCCTACGAGAACTCGAGGAAAACAGCGATGACAACCCAGACCAAGCAGAAGGAAGGACATAACAAAGATCAGAGCAGAATTCAATGTCATGGAGATGAAAAACACAATTCTAAGGATCAATGAATCCAGGAGCTGGATCTTTGAAAAGATAAAATTGACACGCTGTTAAGCAGGCTCATCAATTAAAAAAAGAGCACACAAATATACACCATCAGAAATGAAATAGAGATTACAACTGATACCATAGAAACACAAAGGATTGTGAGAAATTCTAAAAGAGCTATAAGCCAAGAAATTTGAAAACCTAGGTGAAATGGACAAATTTCTAGAAAAATGTAATCTACCAAAACTAAATAAAGAAGCAGAAAGCCTGAACAGACCAATAACACCTGATGAAATTGAAACAGTAATCAAAAAGCTTCCTACACACAAAGCCCTGGACCAGATAGTTTCACAGAATAATTTTACAAAGTATTTAAGGGAGAGCTAACCCCCATCCTCCACAAATTATTTTTAAAAATCCAAAATGATGGAAGACTCCCAAACTGTTTTTATGGAGCCAGCATCATCCTAATCCCAAAACCAGATGAATATGTAACAAAAAAAGAAAACTTCAGGCCAGTATCACTGATAAATATAGATGTTAAAATCCTCAACAAAATATTGGCAAACTGCATCCAGCAATGCATCAAAAATATCATACACCATGAGCAGATCGGATTAATCCCAGGGATGCAAGGATGGGACAATATTCGCAAATCAGTGAATGTAATACACCACATAAACAAAATGAAAGACAAAAATCGCATGATCATATCAATAGATGTGGAAAAAGCACTTGATAAGCTACAGCACCCATTCATGATAAAAACGCTCTGCAAAGTGGAGATAGAGGGAGCATTCCTCAACATAATAAAGGCCATATATGAGAGACCTACAGCCAACATCATAGTCAATGGACAAAATCTTAGAGCTTTCCCACTAAGATCAGGAACAAGAAAAGGATGCCCACTTTCACCACTCTTATTCAACATAGTACTGGAAATCCTAGCCACAGCAATCAGACAAGCAAAAAAAAAAAAATAAAATAAAAGTCATCCAAATTGGAAAGGAGGAAGTAAAACTTTCATTGTTTGCAGATGACATAATAGTGTACATAGAAAATCCTACAGACTCCACCAAAACACTACTTGACTGAACAAATGAATTTGGCAAAACAACTGGATAGAAAGTCAATACTCAGAAATCAAACGCATTTTTATACACCAACAATGAAACATCAGAAACAGAAATCGGGGGAAAATCCCATTTAATATAGCAACAAGAAAAATAAAGTACCAAGGAGTAAACCTAACCAAGGAGGTAAAAGACCTGTACTCAGAAAACTATACAACACTGAAAAAAGAAATTAAGGAAGACTCAAACAAATGGAAGCATGTACCGTCCTCATGGATTGGAATAATTAACATAATCAAAATGTCCATACTATGCAAAGAGATTTATAGAGTCAATGCAATCCCTATTATAGTACCAATGACATATTTCACAGATACAGAATGAAAATTTCAGAAATTTTATGGAACGATAAACAACTCCGAATAGCTGCAGCAATTGTGAGAAAGAAGAACAGAGCAGGAGGAATCACAATACGTGACACCAAACTGTATTACAAGGCCACTGTAATCAAAACAGCCTGGTAGTGGCATAAAAACAGACACATAGACCAATGGAACAGAACAGAGAGCCCAGAAATAAACCCAAGTTTTTATGGTCAATTAATATTTGACAAAAGGGGAAGAAGCAAATGGAGCAAAAATAGCCTCTTCAACAAATGGTGCTGGGAGAGCTGGACAGCTACAGGCAAAAAAAAAAAATGGAACTTGGGCACCAGCTTACACCATACACAAAAATAAATGCAAGGTCGATAAAAGACTTAAATATAAGTCATAACACCATAAATGTCCTAGAGGAAAACATTGGCAGGGAAATCTCAGGCATTCCATGTAGCAACATCTTCACTGATATGTCCCTTAAAGCAAGGGACAGAAAGGAAAGAATAAACAAATGGAACCTCATCAAATTAAAAAGCTTCTGCATAACTAAAGAAAACAGCATTAAAATGAAAAGAGAACCAACTATGTGGGAAGACATATTTACCAATGACACCTCAGACAAGGGCTTGGTCTCTAAAATATGTAAAGAACTCACATGACTCCACTTCAGGAAGACAAAAAACCCAATTAAAAAATGGGCAAAAGACTTGAACACACACTTCTCTAAGGAGGACATACAGAGGATCCAGAGACACATGAAAAGATGCTCAGCATCACCAGCAATCAGAGAGATGCAAATTAAAACCACAATGAAATACCACCTCACACCAGTCAGAATGGTCAACATGAGCAAATCAACAAACAAGTGTTGGAGAGGATGGGGAGAAAAGGAAACCCTAGTGCACTGTTGGTGGGAATGCATACTGGTGGTACAACTACTATGGACAGCAGTATGGAATTTCCTCAGAAAACTAAAAATGGATCTGCCTTTTGACCCAGCAATTCTACTGCTAGCATTATATCCTAAGAACCCTGAAACACCAATCCAAAAGAACCTCTGCACCCCAATGTTCATAGCAGCATAATTTACAATAACCAAGTGCTGGAAGCAACCTAAGTGCCCATCAGGAAATGAGTGGATCAAAAAACTATGGTACATTTACACAATGGAATTCTACCCAGCAGAGATAGAAGGAGTTTATACCCTTTGCAACAGCATGGATGGAACTGGAAAGCATTATGCTAAGTGAAATAAACCAGGTGGTGAGGGACAAATACCATATGATCTACCTTTAACTGGAACATAATCAAGAAGTGAAAAAAGCAAACAATTTAATCAGAGTCATTGAAATTAAGAACAATCTAACAATAGCCAGAGGAGAGGAGAGAGGGGACAGTGGGGAGAAGGATTTTCAGGAACTACTGTAAAGGACCAATGGACTAATCCAAGTGGGAGGGTGGAAGCAAGGGAGGGAGGTGGGTGTGTAAGGAGTGGAGGGGGTGGGGAGAAAATCCATACAACTGTAATTGAATAACAATAAAATAGTTTAAATTAAAAAATGTTTACTTATACTCAAAAAAAAAAAAAAAAAAAAACCTACTCCAATCTAACTGGACTCTCCCTGACAACCCTCTGTATCTCACAGTACTATTGGTTCAATCCTGCTTATAACAGAAGAAAGAAAATAATGTGACTTAAAACCAAAACTGACAATAGGTTCTACCTTCTAAGGGAAATTGTGTAAGTCCTACCAGTGAAAAAATAAATACACTGCTGATCTCCACTTATAAAGACAGGTGGGACAATAGACATGGCAGCTCAAGAGGTAGAGAGGAAACATAGAAACATCAAAGCCTCTTCAAATTCTTTGCTGAAAGCAGAGCAAATTATTGAAACTTTATATAATGAAAGTTAGCCCAGAGTTCTATCAGGAATGCAGGCCTGAGTTGCTCTGCTTTCTGAAGTGAGGGGAGTTGAGAATTAAGGATATTAGGGAATACAGAGAACAAGCAACCCAGCTGATCAAAGAGCTCTTAAGAAAAGGAAATACTAATATTCAATTTTATGTTACATTGATACTGAATCTTTCCATCTCCCCAAAATGTCTAATAAAGTCTGGTATATAAACAATGCCCCCTGTAAGTAGTTTCTAGGGAAAACAGATGAGCATCGTTCTACAGCCAAGACCCTGAAGAGCAGGAGTGCATAATAGCAGGAGCTGCTGGAATTGACTGGGAACAGTTCAGACCCACAGGTGAAGATAGGACTGAAAACCTGGAACTTGCTGAAATGTTGGGAGAGGACTGATCTTCCCAAAGAGAAAGGAATAAAGGTCTTGAGACAATTTTATATTAAGTGTCATAGGACAGACTAGGCAACCTCATGTCCATTGTGGTATATCCATATTGACAAATTTGGCCTTCAATTTTATAGATAATTTTACAGAGGACAAATCGAACCTTCAATTTTATGGATCATTTTACTTCAAAATCTATGCACATTTTGTCAACAGACTTTTATTTTATCCTAATGTATACCCTGTTTTATAGACACATTTATGCATTCTGCTTTCTTCAGCATTGTTTTCCATCATGACCTGTGTGCAAATAGGAGAAGTATTTATAGATGGCATAAGTAGGTGAAAAGAATTCACAAATGAGGGAATCAAATGGAAATTGTCTTGTAATATTTGATAAGTATGCAAAATTTAATAGAGGTGAAATGCAAAGTTCTGCAATCAATACTTAAAAAATTATTTGTATAAGGATGGATTAGGAGAGACCTGATTAGTAGTTCAATGAATAGAGGCTTTTGGTTAAAAAAAAAAAAAAAAAAAAGTAGACCATTTTGCTCTGAATTTAGACCTATGTCTTAATCCCTGCTCTCCTTAAGAAACAGTTTGGTTAAGCTACTCAACATTTCTAAGCCTCAGTTGCCTCAAATGTAAAATGGAGTGATGATAATAGTATCTACTTTGGTGGATGTTGAGAGCATTGAGATGATGCATGGAAAGTACTCAGCTAGTACAAGCACAGGAAAAGTAACTGGCATGAAGCAAATGCTTCATAAATGTCAGTCTTTGAGATGATCCCCATGATACCCACCTCTACCAGGGTTGGCCTGTGAATAATAATATGTGGCAAAATTGATGGTACATCACTTTCAAGGTTAGGACATAAAAGACCCTCTGGCTTGACACTCCTTGCTCTGGGGGTTGCCCTATTGGGAATGGAGAGGCCACTTGGTGAGGAAGCAAAGCCCTTGCCAACAGCAGGGAAGGAGCTCACAAGTCATTCTCCAGTGCTGATCTGGTCTTCAGAGTCTGCAGCCCCAGCCAACAGCTGACTGCAATTTTGTGAAAGACCCTGAGCTGGAACCACCCACTTCAGCCACTCTTGGATTCCTGATTCTCAGAAACTGTGAGATAATAAGTGTTTGGTTTTTTTTTAAGTTGCTAAAAGTGGAAGTTAGGGGGCAGGATTTGCTATGCCACCGTAGGTAATTGATATAGAAAATGTTTATTAACAGCCTGCTTACTGTTCCTTGACCACAAATAGGGACCATCAGTCAGTGAGTGCTAAAAAATCTAATGCAACATTTTGATTGACCATCTGTCCTATTCACAGAAAGCAACATTCTCCACTTTGCATGTGAGAACGCTTTGTTTAGAACAATTTTTAACAGTGATTTGACAAAGTAGAGAGGAGTAGCTAGAAGCATGACAAAATTTGAAATCATACCATTTAAAGAACAAGTGAAGGAATTGGATAGTACCTTATTTCAAAGACCTGAAAACTGAGGGTCATACTAATCTACAAGGTTTAGAAGTACAATATGTCACAAACAAAGGAGAAAGATAATTTCTGTTGGGCCAGAAATCCAGTTGCTGAGGTCAATCAGTAAAAGCTACAGCGAGAATGATGTAAACTCAACATAAGAAAACTTTCTAACATCCAAGGTGTCCAGCAACAGATGAGTGAGTCCCACTAGGGTCACGTGCTGGAGGAGTGGGGCTGGTTGCAGCCATGGTTGCTGCTGGCTGACCCCAAGGCCTCCAATTAGAGTAGTTGGTCTGTAAAGTCCCTTTCAACTCTAAGCATATCTAAATCCCTCCAGAAACCGAAAATTTAATCAGTTCCTCTCATGCTCTTGTTATTATACTCAGATCCTGTTCCTATCTGCCATGTGTCTCAATACCCTTGTCTTTGGCTGGCTTACTTTTTTAGTGTCACTACAGGGTCCTTTCTCCCATCCTCCCCCACAGGCAAGATCCACTTGTCTCTCCCATCTGACCATTTTACAGCTTTATTTTTTGCCAGATTAATGTATATTATTCAGCTCATAATAATGCCAGTTCTGACAGAGCTGCAAACATTGCTTCTAATTTTCTAAAAAGGAAAATTTGTATGTTTCCATGTGTGTTGAGGCTGAACTGTTTTCCCCCAAAATCTGTATGCTGAAATCCTAATCCCTAGCACCTCAGAATGTATTTGGAGATCAGGACCCTTAAAGAGGCAATTAAGGTAAAATAAAGTCACCTGGGTGGGCCCTAATTCAATATGACTGCTACCCTTATAAGAGGAGGCAATTTGGACACACTCCTGTGCGCACACAGAGGCAAGACCACGGGAGGACTCTGAGAAGGTGGTCATTTGCCAGGTAAGGAGGCGGGCCTCAGAAGAAACCAAAGCTAAGGAAACCTTGTTCTTGGACTTTGAGCCTCCAAAATTGTGAGAAAATACATTTCTATTTAAGCCATCCAGTGTGTGGTATTGTGTTATGGCACTCCAAGCAAATGAATACAACATAATTCCTCATTCCATAAAGGGACTCTGTCTCAGCAACAGGAACATGCCGCCACTCCCTGCCCAATGGACCGCTGCCTGCACTTATGATAAACACTAGCTAGACACGACAGTTAGCCCACTCACATGCTGGATCTCTTCCCAAAATGCCATATGTCTTTATCATTTCTCTAGCTGTTACTTAACATGCTTTCAGATTCTTTGGTGCCAGGCTTCCCCACCAAAAAGTATTGATAGCATAGCAAGAATTGTCTGTTTAAACCAAGGTGAAAAGACTCAGGAACATACATGTCTAATTTCAAAAATCTAAAAGAGGTTCTCTTAAGAGCTCAGTAAAATATTTGTAATGTTACTCTAATTTGAAGTTCACTTTAACATAGGTAGCTTCTTTATGATTAGTTTTGGCTTCAATAAAATGCTTATGCTAAGGTTTAAGTTCAAAATTTGTACTTTCACCTATACATTCAGTAATGTGACTGCATTAGTCAGGATTTAGCTGCAAGTGAGAGGAAAACTATTCATACTAAGCTTGGACAAAATGGAGAATTCATGGTAAGGGTCACGGAACTGGAAGAAGGATGATGTGCCTGGGCTGTAGGGACCATGGTGAGGCATATGCTCTATCTGCAAAAGAGACCTTCAGGCAGCCTGATGTGACACAGCTGACTTGCTAGATGAGGTGGCATCCACAGTCGAATTTCCCTATGCAATCCAGAGAAAACTGATGAGCCTGAGAGAAGCCGTGGTTGCCTGGAGTTTTACCTCAGGGGCAGTTCCCCAAGACTTGGGCCAGCACTTTTAGTTACATTCTCACATATTGCTTCTCAGTTGTGAATAGTGTCATCTAGTGTGCAGGGGAGCACTGTCCTCCATAATGAGTAAGGAGGTCTGAACTCAACACTAATAGTGGAGGAGAAAGTGGTGACAAGTAGGAGAGTGAGCCACTCTGCCAATGCCTCCTCGCTAACACCTACATATCCTTCTGCTTCAACATTGCTTCCCTAGACTTGCCTTCTCTGCCTTCTCCGATAAGGCTAGCTCCCCTGTTAAGTGCATGTATAACAACCTGGATATCTCCAAATACTTTTGAATTCATGAAATTCCTTAATCATTCATTTGATTCCCACTAGACTATTAATTCCCAGATAGCAAGGAGAGTCAATTCTATGTCTATCCCCAGTGCCTAGTTGTGTATCTGGGATTTCTATAAAAGACACTCAAATATATTGGGTTGGCCAAAAGTCTGTGGATTTTTCCATAAAAGACACATTTTTCATTTCCACCAATAAGTGTATCGATTTGGATATTTTGAGTATGTTGGCTATCTTCCACGTGGTATAATGTTGATTGTTCTCAATGTCTCAATTTGATCTTACCAACTTCAAAACTGGTCTACCTGACCACGGAGCATTGCTCAGTGAGAAATCTCCAGCATGAAACTTTGCAAAGCACTTTTGAAGCATTCGATCAGTCACAGCAACTTCTCCATACACTGCACAATTTTTTGTGTTTCAGTTGCATTTTGACCTTTCTTGAAATAATAAAGCATAATATGTTGAAAATATTGCTTATTTTCTTCCATCTTCAATATTAAAATGACCACAAAAATTCACCAATTTTGATAAGCTTTTTTTTAATGCACACTGATATGACAGTTTTCACAACACAATCTAACAAAATTGTTTTGGATGAAGTTCAAGACAACTAAGCACCATAACAACCATCTTACAGAAAAAAAAATGAACTTTTTGGCAAATCCAATATGTTCACTGATTAGTAGGATAACAGTAGAGTTAATTCTGTATCTACTGCAGTCTACTCAGGCCCAAATCTAATAGGTGAAGCCACAAGATATTAGTCCCATAATGTCTACTCCTGGGCTAATCTTCATTCTGTTTCCCTAGTCAAGCAGTCATAGTTGGAGATAGTTCAAACAATCAGGTATGGTCCTCTCTCTGCTGTAGGGGTGTTGAAGAAGGACAAGGAGGTAGAAGGAATAGAACAGAAGGATAGGAAGATGGAGAAGGACAAGAACCAGGGAAAATAATACTGGCCTTAGAATTGGGAGGTCAATAGGTTCTATAGTGAAGAGAATAACCTGTGAGCTGCAACAATTTGATAATAGAGCAGTTATGTTAAGGGGCTCACTTTCTATAAAATTGCCATTTTCCCAAACCTCTGGCTTTTCTACATCCAAAATAAGTCAGAATTGGCCTCTCCTTTTCTGTATTCACCAAGTAGCTTGCATATTTCTCTGCCATACCATGTCCTAGTCATCCACGTATCCATCCGCTCAAGTAAATGGGAACCCTGGAAGGCAAAAACTTTTTCTTCGCATATATACCTCAGGGCATATCTAAAGGGGTTGCTATACCTTCAAGGCTTAATAAGTATTTTACAGATACACTGTAGATAGACAAAAGCATCCTGAAAAAGATTGGCACCAAAGATAGCTGGGAATTGCTGATTTGAGATGACCAGTTAATTCAAGGCTGTACCCTCAGTACATAATTAGAATGTTTCTTCACATTCACTTCTGTCTTCTAGGTACATATCTAATGAAATTGTTACAATAATTCCACAAGAGAAGTGCTATTATCTTTCTTTTACAAAGATAGTGGCTGAGATCCAAAGAGGCAGAATGACTTGTTCAAATTGGAAAGTGTCAAGACAGTTGTAAGCAGTCTCTGTGACTCTTTGCCACTCCAGCCTCTACAATACTACATTTTCAACTGTACATTTTTATTTTTAAATCTCTGTCAACATGTCCTGTCACAGGAGTAAAATGAAGAATGAAAGCTAAGGAGTGTTCTGTGTCTCAACTCCTAACAAAGTATTTTAGTACAGCAGGTTCTCAGTTTACATTTGACTTAAATGATCCCAAAGGATGCTGGTGCAACTTTGCTAATGGCTGTCCCTCCTCTTACTGTACTAACCAAATCCAGAAGTGAGACAGATGGTGGGAGAATGATTCCACTTCATGGTCATCCAGAAAGTGTTCATGAAATTGGCAGTTTCCAAGGCACAATATTTTGTTTGATGCACAATGTGGAAGACTCACCAAGGAGCTAAACTGCTTGGTTTTTAGCTTCCTTTCTTTATACCTCAATAGCAACTTCAGTACTATCTGAAATATCTTTGATTCCCTGCCAGATAACCTTTATATGGCCCTGTATTCAAGAATGCACTCTTGGTTCATAGGGTACTACTTTAAGATCACCGGAACACACTAGATTGTAGTTTTCTTCCCAGAGTGCCTACAATCTCTTACATTCATTTAATATAGAAAAATGACTTTAATACTCTCAGCAGCCTGGTTCTGGCAGTGTCCACAGCTAAGATTTTATGAATATAATTTTTATTTGTGGCCACAAAAATAATGGAAAATTTATTTTCTCTGTAACAAATGGTTATGTTCCTGAATGGGAAAGACATACTAGTCTCAACAAAACTTAACTAAGTTTTTTTTATCCTAGAAAGGTATTTAGGGTTCACAGGAGGCACAGCTCAGAGAAAAGAGCCCTTTTCCAATAGTTCCAGAAAATTCTATCAACTTTGATTGGCCCAAATTGGTTCATATGCATACACTTGGAGCCACTGGATAAGAGTCAGTCCCATCCTAACTAACCACAAAGATTGATATTGAGAGTGGGGAGGAGACTGGGTTAGGAGGAAGCATTAAAGTCAATGTATTTTTAATATATTAAATAATACCCATAAACCTATTAAAAAAACACACCTCCTTAAGAATTTCTATAATCTGGAGTTCCAGCCAAGATGGAGGTGTAGGTAGAAGCCTTTCACTTCCTCATACAACCAAAAGGAGGATAACAACCAATCTAAAATCAAAAAATCACAAGTGCCAGAAAAATCAAACTGCATGGAACTTCCACAACCACAGATTTAAACAGTCAAACAGAATAACAAGACCAGTAAAGTGGCAGACAGAGAGAACCCTTGGTGAGGCGGTGGACAGTGCAGGTAGGACTGGCTGCAGCGAGGCAGCAGGCTGACTTAAGGGGAAACAGCCTTAGAGCTGGTTGTGGACTGTGGCAGTTGCTGCACTGGGAGAAACTCCCAGTCTCACAGGAGAGTTCATTGTAAAGTGGGCTAGCAATGAGCAGGAGAGCTGTGTTGTTCCCTCTCTGGCCCCTCCCCCAAAGCAGTGCCAGAGCACAGCAAGGAGGGTTGCCCTGCCCTGGTGAATACCTAAGGCCCCACCCCCTTACAACTTAACAGGTACCCTGAACAAAGAAATAGGGCCAAAATCAAAGAACAGCAAAACTTCAGAAAGAGAGCTAAGCAATGAGATAGCCAACTTATCTGATGCAGAATTTAAAGCCCTGGTAATCAAAATGCTCACAGAACTGATTGAGCTTGGTTGAAAAATGAAAGAACAAATGAAAGATACTCAAAATGACATAAAGCAAAATATCCAGGGAACCAACAGTGACAGGAAGGAAACCAAGACTCAAATCAACAATTTGGAACAAAAGAAAAAAATAAGCATCCAACAAGAACAGAATGAAGAAACAAGAATTCAAAAAATGAAGAGAGACTTACAAACCTCTGGAACAGCCTGAAATGTCCCAATATCCAGATTATAGGGGTGCCAGAAGGAGAAGAACAACAGCAAGAAATTGAAAACTTATTTGAACAAATAATGAAGGAAAACTTCCCCAATCCGGCAAAGTAAATAGACTTCTAGGAAATCCAGGAAACTCAGAGCCCGAAGAAGTTGGACCCAAAGAGGAACACACCAAGGCACATCAAAATTAAGTTACCCAAGATTAAAGACAAAGAGAGAATCTTAAAATCAGCAAGAAGAAAGGAAAGAGTTACCTAAAAAGGAGTACCCATAAGGCTATCAGCTGATTTCTCAAAAGAAACCTTGCAGGCAAGAAGGGGCTGGAAAGAAGTATTTGAAGTCATGAAAGGCAAGTACCTACGTCTAAGATTATGCTATCCAGCAAAGCTATCATTCAGAAGGGAAGGACAGATAAAGTGCTTCCTGGATAAGGTCAAGTTAAAGGAGTTCATCACACCAAGCCCTTATTATATGAAATGTTAAAGAAACTTATCCAAGAAAAGGAAGATGAAAAATATGAACAGTAAAATGACAACCAACTCACAATGATCAACAAATGAAAAAAAAATGAAAGAAAAACAACAACAAAAAAACCCTATAAACAACTAGAACAGGAACAGAATCAAAGAAATGGACATCACATGGAGGGTTTTCAGTGGGGAGGGGGAAGGGAGGAATAGGGAGGAAAATGTACAGGGAAGAAGAAGCATAATTAGTACGAGTTAAATAGATGGGAAGAGGTCAAAAATGGTACAGGAAAGAGAGAACTCAAAGAACTTATATGTACAACCCATGCACATGAGCTAAGGGGGGATGCTGGAGGGGGATGGGGGTTACAGGGTGGAAAGGGGATAGAGGGAAAAAAAGGGAAAACTGTAATAGCATAATTAATAAAATATACTTAAAAATAAAAATAAATTAAAAAAAAAAAGAATTTCCACAATCTATCCTCACACAAGACTACTGTGTTCTATGTGCTATCCTGGGAGAAGGGTTAAAATAAAAATTGAATAAGAGAGTCCCTGTCCTCAAGAAACTGTAACTAATTAGTGTTGGGAATCACCCTGCCTGTTTTCAGAAGCTGTGATGCCCCCATGGCTAAGGCTGAGTGAGCGCCCTTTGGACTGTAAGCCACTTAGGAGACAAAGCTTATCTCCCTGGCAGGAGCACTGCTTCTGTTTCATCCATAAGTGGCCCCCAATGCTTGGTCAGTTAGCCAATGACAGGTAAGATTCCCTCAAGGGAGGGGTTGCCTAAGACAGGTATATTCAGGTGAGAGGCCCTCAAGCAAGGACTCAGGGAGCTACAGCAAAAGGGGTGATGGACCCTCACCCCTTAGCTATCCTGACATAGCCTGAGTCCTCATTCTGTCTGTGAGAAATTTCCTTATCTCTTGGCTGCCTTGATGACTCTGCTCCACTTAAGCCTGAAACAATGACAGAGGGCGATGCTGCTTTGTGCTGGAAAGGGTGGGCTCCCTGGGTGATCAGGCCCAAGAAAGAATGTATAGAATCCTGTGAAACCTGCTTTGCTAAGAATGCTCTCAATTAAATGATAAAGGTCCGAGCAGGAAATGGGTTGTATCCCAAAGTTTTATAGCCTTTTAGCTGACAGACCCTGACTCAGAATAAGCCCTTAGAGTTCTTTGTATGTTATCTATTGTTTGATCCTTCCTGCCTAACAATGATTAATGAGCTTTCCCTGTATTCCTGTGTAAAACAAACCTAATAAAAGCCATTGAGGAAGAGGCTCTTGGCCCTTCTCCTTTGAGAGATCTGCTTCCTCTCCTCCCCAAGCAAATCATGTCTTGGTAGACTTATTCTCATCCATGGCAGCTGGGTGGGGCCCTGCCAGCAGAGCCACCCCCACAAATTAGTTTCTCTCAGACAGATCAAGTAAAGAGAAACACCTATAACATATATAAAACAGAGGAAATCTAACATACGGATGTTGACAAAGATACCCTAAAAGCTTTAAGAAAGCAAAAGGAAAAAGGAAGACTGGCAAGGCACATGGGAAGAAGGGGTGATACTCAAACATGAGAAGATACGAATGCCCCTGGGATGGAGCCCATAGATAGGTGTGATCTGCCAGTTTGCTGTGAGACATCTTCAGTCAGTTCTGCATATGCCAAAGTGATGCTGCATTGAACAATGATGAAACTGCTGGAAGGTGCTGCTAGAGTCTGAGATCACCCCAACCCTGCTATTACTGTGTCAGCGCTAGCAATCGTAAGCAACAATCAGCTGCTACCAGCAAAATTGGTCACACTGTGGGATTCAGAAGTCAGAAGATGTTTTCTTCCTCCTGCCATCTGAGCTCCAAGTCATGTTTTGTATTAGCAGATCATAAAAATCTGGCCAAATGTAGTTTACAGACTTCCAGCCCTAACAAAATACAGAAGATCAGATGTGGGGCTTAGAGATGATAGATAAATAACCAGCACCATGATGCAAGAAGATCCTTTCATATCAGGAAAAAGTATAAAATGCCATAGGAGCAGATGAATAAATCATCTAACCCAGTATGGACTGAGGAAAATTACCTGAGCCAATTCTGAAAAAATACATATATAAGCAATTTATTTATTTATTAATTCATCAGTATTAAAATGCCTTTATGTATCAGAAAATAAAAGGTGGGGTGAGAGGTCAAGCAGAGGGAGCAGCTTATGTGAGAAAGTTGTCTGTCACATAATGGAAATGCAAGATAAGAGGAGACAGGTAAATGGGTCAAGCTGTGAAGGATGTACAGGCTGTGCTGTGGGGCTGGACTTTATTCCTAAGAGAAGTATGGAGTGTGGGGACAGACGGGGAAAATGGGGATCATTGAAGTGTTTAGTTAGGGAATGACATGATCAAACTGCAGAGATAATTTTGTTGATATGGAAAACCATAAAGTCAGTAGCAACAACATAGGCATGAAACATACCTTCAGGACTTGGACTTTTCTAGGTCAATTGAAACACCCTCCATAGGAGGCTACCCACCTTACATATGAGCTTAGTTCCACTTGGGAGAAACTGTGGTCCAACTTATCCTGACACTGCACATATTTTGAAGATGTTACACTTAAGAATATTATAAATGGAAAATTCAATATATTTAGCAAGAAACATGAGTCTTCACAAACAATGTAAAGACTGATATCACTGGTTACAAAGCATGCTTATCAAAGCCCAGGAAGTGAGATGATAGAAAGATATGCTGTGCACTCTTACTCTCACTCCCACTGCTGCAGTCCACATGTCTACCATGTGCCACTTAACTAGGGGGCACATTCTGATAAATTTTTAGGCTATTTTATCATTGTGCAACCATCATAGAGTGCACTGACACAAATTCAGGTGGTCTAGCCTACTCCACACCCAGGCTGTATGGTGTACCACTACTGCAAATGCTGTTCATCATGGGCCAAAATATTGTTATGTGGCACATGAGTATAATTAGTAATAATTATTTTAAGAAACAAAAGTGTATATAGGGAAAACGTATATTGCTTACTTCCACTGTCAGTTCAAGTTAGTATGAGAACTTTGGGGTCATTTAGGATGGATACAGAACATGCATCCACAAGATTTATTTTCAAAAAAACTAATGCTCTACTTTAAAAGGCTGATATTCTCCTTTGAATTGGTAGCACCAACATGCATTAACCATAACAGCAACACAGGTAGAAAGTGACTGGAGCAAACCCTCTACTACTAGGATTCCTAGACAATGGACATTAATCACATGTTAAGTAACTGAATCCTGTAGGCTTTTGCTTTATGCCCAATCAGGGCAAAGAAGGAAATGAGGATGGAGGTCCCAAGGGGAGTATTTTTAAGAGTTATCAGGTCAATGGGCTCTTGGCGAAGACAAAAAAATTTAAGCCCATAACAGAAGCAAGGAGGATGATAATTGGGAGATTAAATGGCTTCATATTTGAGGCATAAAATATGACAGGATTTTTGGATGGAATGAATGTGACAGTTGAAAACAAGGGACAAGGAGAGATATGGATAAAATTGGTTTGGGGGGGGGAACAAAGGGCAGGCCTGCTATGGTGCCCCTACATATCTGTGCTGTGCCACATGGGGCCCTAAGTATGTTATCTACTGTTACTATTTATGATGTTTTATTTTGAAAGTTTTCAAACACTTACAAAAATAGGGAAATTGTAATAAACCTTTAAGCACCCATCCTTTAACTTCAATTATTATTAGTTTTTATTCAATCTTGTTTCTTATGTACCCTCCCTGTCCTCTCCCTAAATCACCTGATAATTTTAAAGCAAATATTACATTATATTATTTCATTCATAAATATTTATGTACATGGAGGAAAACAAAAACTATTTTATAAAAAAAGCTATATCTAAAAATTAATAATTTCTTTATACCATTATATGTCCAGTTATAAATCACACTAACCTGTTTCTTTCAATATTTTTATCATTTGTTCAAATCATAGGCCAAGTAGGTCACATTGACATGTTTCTTTTTTTAACCTATAGGTTTAGGTTTATCCTTTTCTCTTTTTTCCCCCCATTAACAATTTATTTCTAAGAGTGTTTATATTAATAAAATTTTTTTCCTGATTATAAAAGTATGTTCATGTTTTCACTGAAGAAAATTGGGAAAATGCCAAACTACACAATATGTTTTAAAAATCACCCCGAATTCCAGTATTCAAGATAATCTACATTTTGATGTTATTTACTTCCTGATACAGTTCAAGGTAAAGAGAGAACAGAAAGAAAACATAAGAACACCACCTTGTGGAGAGACCTACCATTGCTGTCCTCTACCACTCCCATCCTCCACACTCTATATTTAGATAGAGAGATATAGATAGATATTGACATAGATATCTATAGATTATATATGTTTCTATATATTTTTGTTGCATGATGCCTTTACAATAAATCTTCAGCCCAAAATATGTTCATTTTTAAGATTTTTTGAGACATATTAGCTAATTGCCCCCCAGAAAGACTATCAATCTGTATTCACAACACCAGTGCTTGAAAACATGAGCATAAGCCTCAGTGATTACTGGAATGGAAGATTGATTGGTCTGGAAAGGTCAAGGAAGCTTTTGGAGTCCAGAGATGTCAGAGAGGCAGGAAGAGGGCTTTGGGGAAGATAAGTAGGAGGATGAGTAAGGGAGAGTGGTGGGCTGTTATATCATGGGACTAGAGTCATGTCACCAGCCTCTTTATCAGACAGCCATGTGAAAACTTGGTCTACTGAGTAAGGAGACATTAACAGTCAAAGAGACCTTTGCAAGCAGCAGAAACATTGAGGACTGTTGAAGAATTTTGCTGACACAGTCTGTTGAAACTGAGTTGTCTTGACAACCAAGAATTAAAGCCCTTCCAGTCAGTTCCAGCCTGTTCATCCAGGAGCCTTCCTGATTATGAAATCAAACTGTGAGTTGTCCTTGAACACAGATTTCTTTTTGCTTATCTTCCCTTGCTCCTGTTTGAATTTCTAATAAAAAAGAATGTGATAATTTCCTCATAAAAATGTGTTCAAATCTTTTTTATTTATTCACCAGATATTTCTGCACAGTTCTGGTCCTTGTCAGGATATCAACTTTTAGCCTAGTTATTATTTTATGTCTATTTTTTATGTGGCTTTGCAATCTCACAAGTAGCTGAGGCTTAACCAAAAATGGTTTTTAATTTTGTAAACACCACATAAATAATTTAGCACATTGGTAGGTCCAAGAAACAAAAAGGATTAAGACATTATTCCACCTTCCAGGACTTTAGAAATTCCTCTAAATATCTAGAGTATCTAGTTAACTAAGATTAATTTTTAGAAGAAAAAGGAGAATAATCAAATGCCCAAGTAAGAAAGTTACAAAAGATAGGAAGAAGCAATTTACTGAAATGAAAAAGACAAATGGGAGAATGACAGATAGAAAAAGTCCAACATCAATAACACTTAAGCAAATGCAGTAAAAAGGGCCAAGACTGTTGATAAAGGTAAAGGAAACAGAAACATTTATATACTGTAGGTTGGAGGTGTAAACTGGTCACAGTTTGGGGGGAGGTAATTTGGCAACATTAATTAGAATTAAAAATATACATAGTCTTATCACAGTAATTCAACTTGTAGATAGCAGTCCTAGAGAAATTCTCACACTTATGCACAGAAAGCATGCCCAATGGTAGTCATTGTAAATGTTGAACAGGAAAGGCCTGCATAAGCCCTGGTTCATGCTATGGAATTTTAGAGAACAGCTTAAATGCTAAAAAGGAGCAATCTCTTGAACAAATTTTAAAATGTAAGTAAACAAGTGAAAAAATAGTAGATATAAAATGGTTCCACATATGTACAAGAAAACAAAGCAGTCACATTCCTTAGGCATATATATAAGCAGGTAAATACATAGCAATAGCAGCAGTAAGTTACCTCTGGAGTGGCAAGACACATTGGAGAAAGAACTGAAAAAGATATTTTGGCTTTGTCTGGATTGTATTTATAAGAATGTATTTATACATTATTTGGATGTCTGAAATATAATTTATAAAAAATATTTAATGGGTGAGCAACAGCAGGATATGATTCTTACAGTTATCAGTTTTCTCTCCTTGAAAGTAAACATACCTTCTGGTTTACATCTTCTAATCCATGTTTTACTGACTAAGAAATTAAACTATATTGCCAGTTCTTCCCTTTTTTTCCTTTTTGGGACATATAAAGCATTTTATTTATTTGTTTGTTTGTTTATTACTAAATACTTTTAAATTTTATTGTTCAAGTACAGTTTTCTGCCTTTTCCACGCCCCCTCCCCACCTCCCCAGCCTTCCCCACCTACCTCCCCTGTTTCCACCCCCCCTTGTTTTTGTCCATGAGTCCTTTATAGTTGTTCCTGTAAACCCTTCACCCTTTTCCCCCGTTATCCCCTCCCCTCTCCCTTCTGGTTACTGTCATCTTATTCCCAATTTCAATGTCTTTGGTTATATTTTGCTTACTTGTTTGTTAGGTTCCAGTTAAAGGTGAGATCATATGGTATTTGTCCTTCACTGCCCAGCTTATTTCACTTAGCATAATGCTCTCCAGTTCTATCCATGCTGTTGCAAAGGGTAGGAGCTCCTTGTTTCTTTCTATTGTGTAGAATTCCATTGTGTAAATATACCATGGGTTATTGATCCATTCATTTACTGATGGGTACTTAGGTTGCTTCCAGTACTTGGGATTGTAAATTGTGCTGCTATGAACATTGGGGTGCATAGGTTCTTTTGGATTGGTGTTTCAGGGTTCTTAGGATATAATCCTAGCAGTGGAATTGCTGGGTCAAAGGGCAGTTCCATTTTTAGTTTTCTGAGGAAATTCCGTACTGTCTTCCATAGTGGTTGCACCAGTCTACAGTCCCACCAACAGTTCACTAGGGTTCCCTTTTCTCCACAACCTCTCCAACACTTGTTTGTTGCTTTGTTTATGATGTCCATTCTGACTGGTGTGAAGTGGTAACTCACTGTGGTTTTAATCTCCATCTCTCTGATGGCCAGCGATGCTGAGCATCTTTTCAAAAGTCTCTGGACCCTCTTTATGTTCTTCTTGGAGAAGTGTCTGTTCAAGACCTTTGCTCATTTCTTAATTGGGTTTCTTATCTTCTTAGAGTGGAGTTGTGTGAGTTTTTTATATATTTGGGAGGTCAAACCCCTGTCTGAGGTATAATTGACAAATATGTTTTCCCATACAGTTGGTTCTCTTTTCGTTTTAATTCAGCTTTCTTTACCTGTGGAGAAACTTTTTATTTTGATGGGATCCCATTTGTTTATTCTTTCCTTTATGTCCCTTGTTCTAGAGGATATACTAGTGAAAATATTGGTGCATGAAATATATGAGATTTTCCTGCCTATGTTCTCCTGAAGGACCTTTATGGTATCATGACTTATATTTAAGTCTTTTATACACCTTGAATTTATTTTTGAGTATGCTGTAGGTTGGTGGTTGAGTTTCATTTTTTTGCATGTACCTATCCAGCTCTCACAACACCATTTGTTGAAGAGGCTATTTTTGCTCAATTTTATACTGCTACCCACTTTGTCATATATTAACTGACCATAGATTCTTGGGTTTATTTCTGGGCTCTCTATTCTGTTTCATTGGTCCATGTGTCCATTCTTATGCCACTACCAGGATGTTTCAATTAACATGGCCTTGTAATTCTGTTTGATATCAGGTATTGTGATCCCTCCCACTTTGCTCTTCTTTTTCAAAATTGCTGCAGATATTCAGGGTACTTTTTGGTTCCATATAAATTTTTGAAGTGTTTTTTTTTCTATATCTTTGAAATATGCCATTGGTACTTTAAGAGTTATTGCATTGAATCTATAAATTGCTTTGGGTAGTATGGACATTTTGATGATGTTAATTCTTCCAATCCATGAACATGGTATATGTTTCCATTTGTGTCTTCCTTGATTTCTTTCTTCAGTGTTCTGTAGTTTTCTGAGTACAGGTCTTTCACCTCCTTGGTTAGGTTTTTCCTTGCTATTTTATTTTTCTTGTTCTTATATCAAATGGGATTTTGTTCCTGATTTCTATTTCTGACATTTCATTGTCAGAATACAAAATTAAGTTTGATTTCCAAATATTGACTTTGTATCCCGCTGTTTTGCCAAATTGATTATTAGGTTTAACAGTTTTTTTGTGAAGTCTATAGGATTTTCTATGTACACTATCATGTCCCCTGCAAACAATGACAGTTTTATTTCCTCTTTTCCAATTTGGATGCCTTTTATTTCCTTTTCTGGTCTGATTGCTGTGGTTGGACATCCAATACTATGTTGAAAAGAAGTGGTAAAAGTGGACAAACTTGTCTTGTTCATGATCTTAGTGGAAAAGTTTTTATTTTTCACCCATTCAGTATGATGTTGGCTATAAGTCTCTCATATATGGCCTTTATATGGCCTTTATTGAGGAATGCTTCTTCTATTCCTATTTTGCTGAGTGTTTTTATCATGAATGGGAACTGTACCTTATCAAATGCTTTTTCTGCATCTATTGATTTGATCATGTGATTTTTGTCTTTGCTTTTGTTTATGTGATGTATTACATTTATTGATTTGGGAATATTGTACCATCCTTGCATTCCTGGGATGAATCCCACTTCTCCATGGTGTATGATCTTTTTAATGTATTGTTGGATGCAGTTTGCCAATATTTTGTTGAGTATTTTACCATCTATATTCATCAGCGATATTGGCCTGAAGTTTTCTTTCTTTGTTGTGTCTTTATCTGGTTTTGGGATTAGGATGATGCTGGGTTCATAAAAAGAGTTTGGGAGTCTTCCATCATTTTGGAATTTTTGGAATAGTCTATGAAGGATAGGAGTTAGCTCTTCCTTAAATGCTTTAAACAATTCTCTTGTGAAACCGTCCAGTCCAGGGCTTTTGTGTGAGAGAAGTTTTTTTGAATTCTGCTTCAATTTCATCAGCTGTTATTGGTCTGTTCAGGCTTTCTGATTTTTCTTCATTGAATTTTGGAAGATAATGTTTTTCTAGAAATTTGTCCATTTCACATAGGCGTTTACATTTCTTGGCATATAGTTCTTTGTAGTAATTTCTTACACCTTTTGTATTTCTATGGTATCAGTTGCAATCTCTCCTATTTTATATCTTATTGTGTCTATTTGGTTACTCTCTTTTTTTTTCTTGATGAACCTGCTTAAAGGCTTGTCAATTTTGTTTATCTTTTCAAAGAACCAGCTCCTGGATTTATTGGTCCTTAGAATTGTGCTTTTAGTCTCTATGTCATTTAATTATGCTCTGATCTTGGTTACTTCCTTCATTCTACTTGCTCTTGGCTGTCTTCCTTGTTGTTCCTGAGTTAATCTAGGTGTAGGTATAGACTGATTGTTTGACATGGTTCTGTATTTTATATGTAAGCCTGTATCACTATGAACTTCCCTCTCAGGACTGCTTTCACTGTGTCCCATAAGTTTTGGATTGTTGTGAGTTCATTTTCATTTGTTTCCAGAAACTTTTTGATTTCTTTCCTAATCTCATTATTGACCCATTCATTATTTTATAGCATGCTATTCAATCTCCATGAGTTCGAGAGGTTTTGATTTTTTTCCCTGAGGTTGGTTTCTAGTTTCAGTCCCTTATGATCGGAAAAAAATGCTTGATATGATTTCAATTTTCTTGAATTTTCTGAGGCTTGTTTTTGTCTTATCATGTAGTCTACCTTTGAAAATATTGCATGTGCATTTGAAAAGAATGTGTATTTTGCTTCTTTGGGATGAAGGGCTGTATATATATATTAGTTAAGTCCATGTGATCTAGGACATTGTTCAGTGCCACAATATCTTTGTTGATATTTTTTATTGAAAGATCTATTCATTTTTGACAGTGGGATGTTGAAATCCCCTACTATAATTGTCTTGCTGTCAATATCTTTCTTTAAGTCCTCCAAGATTTTCTGTATGTATTTGCGTGCTCCTGTGCTGGGTGCATGTATATTTACAATGTTTATGTGTTCTTGATGGATTCTTCCCTTGATTATTGTGAAATGTCTTTCAGGGTCTTTTTTATGGCCCCTTTTTTGAAGTCTATTTTGTCTGATATAAATATTGCTACTCCAGCCTTTTTTCTGTCCATTTGCTTGGAAAATTTGTTTCCAGACCTTCACTTTCAGTCTGTGTAGGTCTTTTGTTTTCAGGTGGGTCTCTTGTAGGCAACATATGTGTGGGTCATGCTTCTTATTCATTCAGCTATTCTATGTCTTTTGATTGGAGCATCTAATCCATTAAGATTTAAGGTTATTATTGATAGGTATTTGTTCATTTTTTTCCTGCTTTGTACCTGTGTTCCTCTCTCTTTCGCACTTTCTTTTTTCTTCTTATAGTAGTCCCTTTACTAAATCTTGTAATGGTGGGTTTGTGGAGATGTATTCTTTCAGTCTTTTTTTTTTTTTTTAATCTGGGAACCTATTTATTTCACCTTCCTTTATAATTGAGAATTTGGTGGGTAATCTTGGTTGCAGCCCTTTGTTTTTCTTTACTTGGAATCTCTATTGCCATTCTGTCCTGGACTAGAGTGTTTCTGTTGAGAAATCAGCTGTTAGCCTTATCAGAACCACTTTGTATGTTACATCTTGTTTCTCCCTTGCTGCTTTTAAGATTCTCTCTTTGTTTTTAATACTTGGCATTTTAATTATGATATGTCTTGGAGTTGGCCTCTTTGAGTTCATCTTGATTGCAAGTCTCTGTGCTTCCTGAACTTGCATGTTTTTTTCCCTCTCCAGGTTCAGAAGGTTTTCTGTAATTATTTTTTCAAACAAAGTTTCTATCCCTTGTTTCTTGTCTTCTCCTTCTGGTATTCCTATGATTCTAATGTTGTTGTGTTTCATGTTATCTTGGAGTTCCCTTAAGCTATCTTCATATTTTTTAGTCTTTTTTTCATACAGCTGCTATGCCTGGGTGTTTCTTTCTACCTTGTCCTCCAGCTCACTTATTCAATCCTCTGCTTCAATCAGCCTCCTTGTAATTCCTTCTAGTGTGTTTTTTATTTCCCAATATCTATTGTTCAATTATTCCTGGTTTTTGTTTATAGTTTCTATTTCTTTTTTCATTTTGTTGTAGCTCTCATTCAGTTCTTTGTAGTTGTCTATGAGTTCCTTGAGCATCCTTGTAACCATTCTTTTGAATTCTGTATCTGATAGTTTGCTTACCTCCATTTCATTTAGCTCTTTTAGTGAGGAGTCTTCCATTCCTTTTGATTGCATGTTCTTTTTTTGTCTCCCCATTTTAGGCGACACTCTTTGTTTGTTTCTGAGCTTCCTGATGTTTTGGTTTGCTAGCTGTCTTTGTAGGGTGCACTTCTATGGTAGGAATTCTATGGGGTTCAGTGGTGTGGTCTCTTTGATCTCCTTGTCTGGATGTTCTAGGTTTGCCCTTTCTTCTGTTTGTGTGGGCTCTCTTGTTGTACTTGGGTTTTTACTTTTTTGGGGTTCCTTTGTTGGTAGTTTCTCTTCTCCAGCAGGTATACTAATGTCTGCAGCTTCCACCGATTCTTGTATGTGATCAGTGGCATGGGGTAGACAAAATGGATTAAGAGAGTGTGAGAGTATTTTATGGGATTTAAAGTACCAGCAAGTAGAGAAAAGATAGGAGTTTCTCTGAATAAATATAGTGCTAACTGGTATTTCACCCAAGTAGCCACTTTTCATAAAAGGTGAAAGAGAGATAAGACTCTTGTTAGAGGGGAAGAGGATTGTGAGCTGAGTCCAGAAAGCAGAGCACTTGTGCAAGGTTAGATGCTGAGATATTGTGAGAGTAAAGGATAGAAAGTAGGCATAGTGTGAGAGAGAGCAGAGTTAACCACAACAATAATAATGCTCAGGAATAAAGTGAAGTGTGCTAAGATCAGGGCAGGTTGCTGTGTAGTATGTACAATTGTATGGAACAGCAATTATTTACAATAGTACTGGAACAACAATAATATGACAAGAAATATATGATTTGGATAACCAGAAAGAAAATATACAATCAAAAGTAGTGTGTTATTGGAACATGAGTGAAGTAAAAGATGGAAAACTAAAATACAATAAAGAGACAGTAAGGAAAACCAGTCAAACATTGCAATTAAACAAAGAAATAACATGAGGAAAACTAAACATAAGAACAGGAAATTTAAAAAATACTAATAAAATAAAAATGTTAAAAATAATGAAATAATAATAATAATACACATAAACAATAAAATGCCAGCTCTATGGGATAGCAAAGTGACATTTGTTGCAGTTTCTCAATTTTGGGGGTTAGGCTTGTGCTCCTCCTTTGGATCTGTCTCTGGACCCTTCATAACTCCATGTCTCATTGTCTCACTTGGGTAAAGGAAAAAAAAAGAAAAGAAAGAGAGAGGAAAGAAAAATAATAAGCCTCCTGCTGACTTTAAACCTGTTCAGCGAGTAGTGCTGGTCTTCCCGGATGCCACAGGAAGAGGGGGGCTGGGCTTCCCTTTTCTACCTTCCTATAGTTTTGAGAGGATGGGGACCAGGTTTGGGCTGCAGTATTCACAGTTGCCCAACATCTGGCCCAGGTCCACCTTGAGCTGCCAGGCTCAGATCAGCCATTCAGTCTAGGTGTGCAGCTCCACTCAGCCACTCAGTCTCTAGGCCAATTTCAGCTCAAATCACCCTTGGGAGAGCCAGCCTCTGCTGGAGAGTTCCTTACAAAGCAGCTGCCCACCATTCTTAACAAGCACACAGCTTTTCACACAGCCCAACTTTCCAACCAATCTGGAGACTCTCCAAGTTAGGGTCCGACACTGTCCAACTCCTCCCTTCTCCAGGTGTCACCCAGCACCCCAATTTCTCTGGTGCCAGCATCCACAGTCCCAGCAGATGTATATGGCTTCTGTGTGTCCCCCACTCTGTCTCTATTCCCCCCAGTGACTTCCAGCATCCAGGTCCCTTCTGGTGCCAGGCTGCCCTCCCTGCTCTGGTAGGAGAGGGAACTGGTGATCTAACTCTCCTCCCTGTATCCTTTGGCAGGTGCCAGGCCAGGGGTCAGAGAGGGCTAGGTCCCTGCACATATCCCAGGAACCTTACCATCCCAGTGCAATCTCCTCACCATTTGTTTTTCAATGTCCTTTACAATTTTTGGCCTCCAGTCTTCTTATATGCCAATTTTTGTTCTCTCGACTTAATTACATTTTGGGGATTTCATTAGCTGTTCACTCTGTTTGTTGGAAGATCAGCTAGGTGTTCCACCTGGGCACAGGGAGAACTGGGCTCTGCTCCCACCTACCTCACCACCATTGTACTGCCTCTCTATTGCCAGTTCTTCCAATGGACAATTCAATTCCTCATGCATCCTGATCTGGAAAGAATTCTAAATTGAATTGCTGGTTAGTGAATTTCTTAATGACACCAAAGAAAATATTCTTATCAGCTACTCTTTTGATGTGCTTAGATACCACTGTGACTTTGTAGTCTTCATTAATAAGGAAGATACACTTTTAGAATGAACTTTCTAAGGCATTTTCTCATAGCCAACTCAAGCTGTGGATTTGCCATATCATCTGGCTTGTGGGTGATGCACATTTTTTAAGAAAGAAGCAAAACTTGTCTTGCCTTCTTTTGAAAGGCATAATTTTATTTTCTCAATCTGTGCATCTTGTTACCAGTGTTGAGAAAATTGCTAGGATCAATGATGAAAAAATATTTTAATTTAAGCTAAATTAGAAGAGAAAATAAAATTTTTCCGAAGTCTTTTGAGAAAATAATCTGGAAACTTTCATCAGTCAGGCAAATTATGGTATGAGCAGTGATATTTTCCTGAAAGAAATTTGCAGAATGCCTATGAAGATAAAGGGGGACAAGAAATTGTCCACTTCAGTATGTTAGTCATGGACATGCATGTTAGATGAAAGAGCATTGTGCAATGGTTTTGAGGAAAACATCCAGAGCAGCAGTTTGGTCTCATTATATGGAAAGATGTGGATGTGTCTGAGGTCTTTTGTTGGCTCCAATTACAGAAATTCTAAGTTACTTTTTCTGCGTTTCACTCTTACGCATCTATCACCATAATTGATGGCTATTTTTTTTTAAGATTTTATTTATTTTGCCTTTAGAGGGGAAGGGAAGGAGAGAGGGAGAGAAATATCAATGTGTGGTTGCCTTTCATGCGTCCCCTGCCAGGAACTGGCCTGCAACCCAGGCATGTGCCCTGACTGGAAATCGAACCGCGATCCTTTGGTTCGCAGGCCCGTGCTCAATCCACTGAGCTACACCAGCCAGGGCTGATGGCTATTTAAATAAAATGCAGGCATGCTGAAATACATACAAAATAGAAATTTATCTAGCATCATACTTGGGACAATTTGTGATATGGGAAAACCCCTGATTGTCTACCTTCTTCAAGCATTTCTTGGATAAGGGGATTAAATCAAGGAAAATAGAAGAAAATAATTACTAGTAAAGGTTAAGACACCCTCCACAGTATATCTCCCATACTTTTCTCACTACTGTTTCAACCACTAGAATGTGGCACAGGTGAGCAAGACTAGGTCACAAAAATGCCATGCACTTCCATGTTGTTCTCTTAGAGCCCTCCCACCATGCTCTGAGAAAGCGAAGGCCACACCATGCACATGGTCCTGGTGATAGCCTCTAATAAAGCAGTCACATGGGTGAGGTGACTCCAGACCCAGCTACCATGTAAGTGCAACCCCAAGTAAGAACTGCCTTTCTGAGCTCAGTCAACCCCCAGGACAATAAAGGGTAATAAATGATTGCCACTGTTTTGAGGTACTAGAAATGTTTTATTAGTAGTAATAATTGTATCTTTTAAGCAATTATTATGTCATAGATACTGTTAAGAATTTTCCTCACTTAATTTTACAACCATCCTATTATATGTCCAACCCACAGCCCATGGGCTGCACCTGGCTTAGGATGGCTATGAATGTGGTCCAACACAAAATCATAAATTTACTTAAAATCTTTTGTTTTAGTTCATCAGTTTTCATTAGTGTTTGTGTATTTAATGTGTGGCCCAAGAGAAATCTTCTTCTTCCAGTGTGACCTGGAGATGCCAAAAGCAGAGTCAAGTAAATCTCCCAAGACCACCCAGTTGGAATTGGCAACCTGAGATTCAGATCCAGATGAGTGTAGAGCCCAATCTCCTTTCTGCCTTAGTGTCCTGTTCCTTGGAATGGTACCAAGTGAGCCCTAGAGGGGCCTGGGAGGCTGTCCAGTCCACCCCTCTTGTTCCAAGGTGGGAAGATGTCTTGCCTGGCTTGTATAGCTAGCCCAGGACAGACTTCCCCTCCTGTGCTCTAGGAGAAAGCTACATGGATGATGGATGGGTAACAGAAGCTATAGCTCTCAATTCCTGTTCTTCACTCAGGACTGGCACAGACCCCAACGCACCTTATTACTGGCTCATGACCCTGGTCAAGAACAGCAGTTTGTTCTAGTTCTTTTCTGTGTGAGTGTGGTAAAATATAACATCTCTAGATTCCTTCTAGATTCCCTGACTTTTGAAAACCAATTGATTTTCTATTCCAGCCCCACTAATCATGGAAGATTACGATCATGCTCTCAAAAACTGCTGGTGAAAGGACATTTTAATCATATCTAAGTGTACAGTCAGTGGCATTAAGTGCATTCACATTGTTGTGTAACCATCACCACCACCCTCTCCAGGACTTTTTCTTCTTCTCCAATTGAAACTCTGTGCCCATTAAATGCTAACTCCCCATTCCTCCCTCTCTCTAGCCCCTAACAACCACCACTCTACTTTCTGTCTTTAAGTATTTGACTACTCTAGGTACCTCAGATAAGTGGACTCATACAGTAGTTGTCCTTTTGTGACTGGCTTTTTTCACTTACTGTAATGTCTCTAAGGTTGATCCATGTTATACCTTGCATCAGGATTTCATTTTCTTCTAAGGCTGAATATTATTCCACTGTATGTATATATCACATTTTGTTTATCCATTCATCTATCAATGGACATTTGGGTTGTTTCAACTTATTGGCTATCATGAATAATGCTGCTATGGACATTGAGGTACAAAATACCTGTTCAAATCACTAATTTAAATTTTTTAGGTATATATTCAGAAGTGGAATCACTGGATCATATGGTAATTCTAGTTTAATTTTTTGAGGAATTGCTCTTTTGTTTTCCTCAGTGACTACAACATTTTATATTCCTACCAACCATACCCAAGTGTTCCAATTGCTCCACATACTTGCCAACACTTGTTATTCCTGGTTTTGTTTATCTTTATGATAGCCACTCTAATGGATGTGAAGTGGTACCTCATTATGGTTATGGAAATTAAAACCATAAGGAGGGCAACAAAATTTTGGGATGATTAGCCACACAGTAATAGATAACTAGAACATTAATCACATTCCTCTTGATCATTGTACCTAGGGTAGACAGCCTTGTTTGTGCAGAAATAGCTTATTATTCTAGTCATTATAGTATAATTTCTCCCTCTTACTCTTCACATCCCTTAGCAGATGCTAAATTCTCCTGCCTCTACCTTCAGGAGATTGCTCAAATTCAGGCCCCTCCCTACCCCGCTACTGCTGCTCTAGTTAGGTTCTTTGTGACTTTCTACTTGGATTTAGTGTTCTCACACAGGGCTACCTTCTCAGAATTGAATCCAAAATTTATTAGTTTTTGAAAATCCTGGGGAAAAAAATCAGCAACTGGGAAAATGGAAAAAGTAGTACAATTCATTAATGATGAAAGCTTCATATTCAACACAGAGGCATTACTGTTTCAAGGGAATTAACTGACATCGAGGGCAGGAACCCCAATATGGGAATCAAAGGTTAAGGTCAGCATTTTCAGGACTAGAACATGGAGAAGGGAAGTTGTTACATCTCATCCCACTACCTTGCTTGTAGCTGTTGCCATGTCATATATGAGTGTTTGATTTTTTCTGCTGCTAACTATGAGTCGTTCTTGTAAACAAAATAAATAGCAATAAATTTGTACATATGGTATACTTCATATAGATTCTATGAGCAAGTCCTAGCTGATTTGGCTCAGTTGGTTGGGCATTGATTCACAAGTTCAATTCCAGTCAGGAAATATGCCTGGGTTGTGAGTTCAATCCCCAGTTGGGGTGTGTGCAATAGGCAACCAATCAATGTTTCTCTCTCACATCGATGATTTGCTCCCTCTCTCTCTCCCTTGCTTAATCTCTCTGGTTTCAATAAAGGAAGCAAAGTTTAAAAAATAAATTCTATGAGTGGGATTCCAAGAAATAAGTTTTAGAAGCAAAATAAATCCTTAAAATATTAATTTCTACACATGATTCTGCTAGGTGAGTTAACCTTGCTAAGGAGATACAGATTTTATTTATTTGAGTATTACCCAGTCATGTTCACTGCTTACCAGTGTTTGAATATTTGCCACAGGCTATAGTTCTTTGTAAATATTTAAATCAACAAACAACAAGTGTTAGAGAGGATGTGGAGAAAAGGGGACCCTAGTGCACTGTTGGTGACATTACAGACTGGTGCAACCACTATGGAAAACAGTATGGAATTTCCTCAGAAAACTAAAAATGGAACTGCCCTTTGACCCAGCAATTCCACTGCTAGGATTATATCCTAAGAACCCTGAAACACCAAGCCAAAAGAACCTATGCACCCCAATGTTCATAGCAGCACAATTTACAATAGCCAAGTGCTGGAAGCAACCTAAGTACCCATCAGTAAATGAGTGGATCAATAACTTATGGTACATTTACACAATGGAATTCTACACAATAGAAAGAAACAAGGAGCTCCTACCCTTTGCAACAGCATGGATAGAACTGGAGAGCATTATGCTAAGTGAAATAAGCTGGGCAGTGAAGGACAAATACCATATGATCTCACCTTTAACTGGAACCTAACAAACAAGTAAGCAAAATATAACCAAAGACATTGAAATTGGGAATAAGATGACAGTAACCAGAAGGGAGAGGGGAGGGGATAACGGGGGGAAAAGGGTGAAGGGTTTACAGGAACAACTATAAAGGACCCATGGGCAAAAACAAGGGGGTCTGGAAACAGGGGAGGTAGGTGGGGATGGCTGGGGAGGTGGAGAGGGGTGAGGGAAAAAGGCAGAAGACTGCACTTGACCAACAATAAAAATAAATATTTAAAAAATAAAGAAATGCAAAGAGAAGATATGAATGTATATTGATGGGATTCTTAGGCCATAAATCCTTATAAGGATTTTCTCATTAACTCTCTTTATGCCCATAATGCACAAATTAAATAAAAACTCTCCTGACCTCTCATATAATTGCTCTGTTCACTGTTGAAAAGAAGTTATAGTATAGAACACTGTTAAACAATTAGATTTTAAAATGCTACAACATAGGTCCCATTATTTGGTTACCTACAACTTTTCCACAGTAACAACCTCTATGAGCCACAGTTTCCTTCTCTGTAGAGTGGAGAATGTTGATAATATCTGGCTCTTACAGTTGTCATGAGAATTATGAAGTACTTAGAGCAATTACTGGCACAGAGTTGTGGCTCAGTATATGTTAGTTATTGTAATTTTAGAGACTGAAAAGATTACTTGTGCCATGAGTGGCTCCCAAGCTTCATAGAATTTTTTTGCATCTGAGGGGTTCCTCTACCTTGGAACCCCTCAGATGCAAAAAACCTCATACCTGGACAATCACTTCTGCTCTGTAGCTTCATATTATCTTGTTTGCCAATTCCATGACTTGATTCATGTCTTTAGCCTAGATAGTTCTTTGAAACCTTAGACTCACATATCCAAATGCCTTCTGGATATATCCACCTTGTTGCTCCCTAGTTGCCTGAGTTTGAAGTGACTAGGGAGGGACAAAGTGCATTACATCCACCATGTCTAAAACAAAAAATAGGACAAGTACAGAAACAAGTGATAACCAGAGGAAAAGGAGTTTGTTTTAATTGGGAAAGTTTAGAGCATCTTTAATGCTTGCAGAAAAAAAAGCTAGATAGAGGGACTGGCTGGAGCATGAGAGAAAAACAGATACAATAAGGGCCTGAGGAAGAATGAGTGAGTGTGGTCCAGAGGACAGGAAGAAGAGGTGGCTGTGGTGAGGACAGAGAATACAGAGCAATCACTGGAGGAAGATGCACAAAGTGAGTTCTGCCCAGTGGCTAATTATTAGTTTTTCTGGGAAAGAGGACAATTTTTGCTATACCCAGAGTAGGGAGGAGAGTTAGGGAACTTATTCAAGTTGTAAGGATTTCAAACTGCTGCCAAGTAATGGAAGATGAGCTCAATGCAAGACTGTGTGAGGGTCCTGTTGAGGTCAGGGGACACAAGTCTGTACCCATTGCTCTGTGAGACTGAGTGACTTTCTCTATAGTCTGGCTGGAGACCCAGGACAGTGAAGTAAAGAGATGGGCCCTTAACCTAGAGGTGTTAACTTTTGGAGCCAAGAAAAGGAGGACGGTTTTGACTACAGCACAGTTGATGAATGGGAAAACCAAACCATATAGTGTCCTGGCTTCCAAACCGTATAGCAAACCTGGCTTCCTGTGATGAAGCCAGGAAGAGAAAGAACAAGTGCTGGGCTGGTAGGATAGGAGATCATGGTGGAGAATGGATGCTTGTGTTAAAATTTTCTGAGATGAGTAATTCCAGGTAACTTCAAAGTGTGTGGTGTGGCCTTGCCAGTGTGTAGCTGAAGGAGAGGTTATCAAAGATGGGCACATGTGTTGTTTTGGTCACTTTCTTGGACATTGCAGGAAGTGTGAGGCAGGGCCAGGACTTCAGCAACTGAGCCATCAGAAATGATGCAAAAAGAACAGGCTCAAGTGTCAGTGCAGTACAAAATTTTGCCCCAGCTAGAGGAATAAAGGTGTAAGGCAAGCAGCACTGGAAGTAGAGAACTTGTGGAATCCTCTTCCTGGCTTGGAGGGCTGGCTAAGAAGAGCTGCCCACACTGGTGAGTACTCCTGAGAATATAGACCAGAAAGAACAGACCAGCCTGTGGATGGAACATGGGAGGACTTGTTCTAGGATGTAGAGGAGTGCATTTCTCGTGGAATGGGGGTCCCTGAATACCCAGGATGGACAGAAGCAGGGTGAGATTAATGAGAAGGAAGAACAAGGCAGGTTTGGGTTTCTGTAAGGTAAAAATGGCTATGAGAAGCAGTTTTCAGGGTTCTACTCTCTTCCCTATGGATTACCTGGATAGGTGTGCTCAGGTATGTAAGCCCTGGGTGACATGTGAGTCACAGAGAGATGGTTTCAGTAGGATGGCTTCACTTCCTAGGGCACAGGCAGAAAAGTATCTTCCTGTCTATTTGGAGGAAGCAGTTTTAAAAATAAGAACATTTTGACTGAAAAAAAAAAAAAAGGAAAGTCTTGTTTGTTCAAGTAAAGAAAAGAGGCCAGCCATTTGGTGTATGGGATGATGCTACAATCAACTGAGCCAAACACATCAGCACCTGGAGAATCTTATGCTAAGTGAAATAAGCCAGTCAGAAAGACAAGTACTACATGATTTCACTCATATGTGAAATCTAATGAACAAACTAAACTAAGATGTGAAATAAATATAGATTCATAGATAGAGAGCAGGCTGACAGCTCAGGAGGGAGTTGGGGGTGGAAGGATTGAACAAAAAAGAGAGAGAGAAAACCCATGGACATGAATAACAGTGTGGTGATCGCAGGGGGTGAGGGTGGTAGGTAGAGGTAAAAGGGCTTTATTGTAATAAAAATACAATAAAGTGGGAGGGAAGATGGTGGCATGGTAGGAGGGAGCAAATTCCACTTCCCCTTACACATGGGAGAAAAACCTAGCCGATCTATGGAGGAGCAGAGCAAACAACCAACAGTACCACAGCATACATGAAAATAGGAGATCAAAAATTGTAGCAGCCATTGAACCACATGGTAAGGAGAGTGCTTCAGGACAATAAGGGCCCTGGGACCAGTCCGGGGACCAGAGAGGCTGCAGCCCCAGGCACAGCACTCACTGAGTCTGCCACAGGGCTCTTGGGAGAAAGCTGGGTCAGTGACTTCCTCCTGGGCCAAACAAAGTTTGAGCAGCACCAGGAGAGACTTGGTTGCTTGAAGTCACAGAGAGGGGAAAAAGGTCTAAGTGGCAAAAACACAGGGGCTGTGAGCACCCACACATAGCCCTGGGAAGAGTGCAGGCCCAAACCCGTGTGACCAGAGGTAGTCTGGCCACCTTCCTGCCCTGCAACTGGAGGAGAGTGTGCTTTGTGGAAGATCCAAAGCCCACAACCATAAACCCAAGGAGTGCACTCCCTCTGTAGGAGACTCGGAGCTCATACCTGTAAAACCCAGGAGAGTGTGCGCTCCACAGGAGGCCCAGAGCTCACAACCGTAAATCCGGGGAAAGCGGGTGATTAGGAAGGCCTGGATCCCACACCCAAGGCCATGTGGAGAGGTGCCAGGCTAGCTCTGGGTAGAATGCATGGTTAGCCCTGGGGAGAGTGTGCAAGGCTGACTGCGTGCTGAAAAGGAAGGGAGAAAAGCAATACCAGTCACCCCTCAGCCTGCTGCATCCAGCAAGACCAGAAAAGACAGTTTGACCACTTTGAAACCAGAAAGAGGTATTTTTGTTTGTTTGATTGTTAAAGTATTTTTTTAATTTTTTTATTATTTTTATCTTTAACTTCCTTTTGCTTCTCTTTCCTTCATCTTTGTTTTATTCCTTCTTCCTTTCTTTCCAATTTTATCTCTTCTTCCTTCCTTCTGCTTTTTAAAAAAACTTTTCCCCTTTTTTTTTCTTTTTAAATACCCATGATTGAGACAAAAAAACCCAGGACTGTGAAAAGACCAGAGTTGGACCCAAAGAGGGGGCATCCCAATAGCTGAGACAGTGAGACAAATTTCACTTTGCAATTACATAGAACCTGAAAATTATTGCATATTTGTATTATTATTTTTTCATTATTCTTACATCTTTTATTTGAATAGTATTTTTGTATTCCTCTTCTTTCTGTTTAGTCTTCTTTCCTTGGCTAGTTATATGGTATCATTTGACAGGTTTCCCCTGTTCTCTCATTCAAAGTGTATTTCTAATTTACTGTCCTTCATTTCACTTGTGTTCCATTAGCACACCTATTCAAGGTCATATATTCCCTATACTTGTTATCTAGATCTCATAGATTCTGTCACATGATTGTTGTTCTAATATTATTGTAAATAATAGCTGTTCCATACAATTGTAAATACTACACAACACCCCTCCCAGATCTTAGCCTCCCAGACCTTCATGGTTTCCTGAAATCTATTACTGCAGTGGTTAACTCTATTCTCTCACACACTACACCTATTCACTAGCTTTTACTCTCATCTTACCTCAGAATCTGACCTCCCACAACCTCACTGCTTTCTAGATCCAACTCACAATCCTTCCCTCCCCAACAAGAGTCTTATCTTCTTTTCATCCTTTCTAAAAAGTGGCTAGTTGGGTGAAATATCACTGTTAACACTATACATAGCCAGAGGATCTCCTATCTCTTCTCTACCAGCTGCTACTGTAAATATCATAAAATATTCTCTTGCTGTCTTAAACCATTTTGCCTTACCCCTCTAACTGATCACAAAAAAAGAGTAGGTGGAAACTGTGAATACCAGGACACCTGAAGGATACTGCACCACTGAATCTCACAGGCATTCTACCATAGAAGTTCATGCCATAAACTCAGGGAGTCAAAGCAGATCAATTTAAGAAGCTGAGGCTAACAAGAAGAGTCTCACAAACAATGGGAAGACAAAGAAACAATCCCCAAATGAAAGGAAAGGAGGAAGCCCCAGAAAGAGTGTTAAATGAAATAGAGGCAACTCAACTATCAGATAATGAGTTCAAAGCAATGGTTCAATGAGCTCAAGGTGAATTACCAGAAACTACAGGAAACTACAATGAATTCACTGTAAACTATATCATAAAAAAGGAAATAGAAACTATCAACAAGGGCCAAGAGGAAATGAAGAATACAATTTCTGAACTGAAGAGCACAGTAGAAGGAATCAAAACCAGGATTGATGAAGACGAAGATCAGATCAGCAAGTTGAAGGACAAGTAGAAAAAAACACCCAGAAAGAGCAAGAAAAGGAAAAGAGGCCCAGAAAGAATGAAGAGGGATTAACAGAAATGCAAGGTAATATGAAACATAATAATATCCATATAATCAGGATATCAGAAGGAGAAGTAGAAGAGCAAGGGATAGAAAACCTATTTGAAAAAATCATGATGGAAAATTCCCCTAATTTGATGAGAGAAAAAGTCACACAAATCCAGGAAACACAGAGAGTCCCAATCAAGAGGAACCCAAAGAGGCCCACTTCAAGGCACATCATATTGAAAATGGCAAAATTCCAAGACAAAGACAGAATCTTAAAGGCAGCAAGGGAGAAAAAGGAAGTAACATACAAGGGAGTGAGTCCCAATAAGGTTAGCAGCTGACTTCTCGATGGAAACAGTCCAAGCCAGAATAGAATGGCAAGAAATATTCCAAGTAATGAGAAGCAGAAGCCTGCAACCAAGGCTACTTTAACCAGCAAGGCTCTCAATCAAGATAGAAGGCCAAATAAAGAGCTTCCCAGACAAAAGAAGTCTAAAAGAATACACCTCTACCAAAACAGCTCTGCAAGAGATACTAAAGGGACTGCTTTAAGGAAAGGAAGGAAAAGAGAGAGAGAAGAACACAAGTAGGAAAATGGCAATAAATAAGTACCTATCAATAATAACCTTAAACGTAACTGATTAAATGCTCCAATCAAAAGATATAGAATAGCTGAATGGATAAGAAAGCATGACCCACACATATGCTGCCCACAAGAGACCCACCTCAGAACAAAAGAATAACACAAATGAAAGTGAAGATCTGGAAACAAATGTTCCAAGTGAACAGACACGGAAAAAAAGACAAAGTAGCAATATTTATATCACACTAAATAGACCTGAAGAGAAGGGCCATAAAGAGAGACCCAGAAGATCACTTCATAATACTCAAGTGAACAATCCACCAAGAAGACATAAACATTGTAAATATATATGCACCCAATATATGAGCACCCAAATACATAAAGAAAATCTTAGAGGACCGCAGGAAAGCTATTGAGAGCAACGCAATTGAAGTAGGGGATTTCAACAACCCGCTGTCAAAAATGGACAGATCTTCCAAACAAAATAACAACAAAGATATTGTGGCATTGAACAATACTCTACATGAAATTGACTTAACTGATATCTATCTGCCTATCTATCTATCTATCTATCTATCTATCTATCTATCTATCTATAGAGAGAGCGCCCTTCATCCCAAAGAAGCTAAATACACATTCTTTTCAAATACACATGGAATATTTTCAAAGATAGACCACATGATAGGGCACAAAATAAGCCTCAACAAATTTAAGAAAATTGAAATCATACCAAGCATTTTCTCAAAACACAGGGGACTGAAACTAGAAACCAACCCCAAGGAAAAAACCCAAAACACTCAAAATCATGGAGATTGAATAGCATGCTATTAAACAGTGAATGGGTCAAGAAAGAAATTAGGGAAGAAATCAAAAAGTTTCTGGAAACAAATGAAAATGAACTCACAACATCTCAAAACTTATGGGACACAGTGAAGGCAATCCTCAGAGGGAAGTTCATACCAATACAGGCCTACCTAAAAAAGATAGAAACATTTCAAACAAACAAACTAACCCTACATCTACAAGAACTTGAGGAACAACAACAAAGACAGCCAAGAGGAAGTAGAAGGAAGGAAATAACCAAGATCAGAGCAGAACTAAATGACATAGAGACTAAAAGCACAATTCTAAGGATCAATGAATCCAGGAGCTGGTTCTTTGAAAAGATAAACAAAATTGATAAGCCTTTAAGCAGGCTCATCAAGAAAAAAAGAGAGAAGACCCAAATAAACACAATCAGAAATGAAAGAGAAGAGATTACAACTGATACCACAGAAATACAAAGGATTGTAAGAAGTTACTAGGAAGAACTGTATGCCAAGAAATTTGAAAATCTAGGTGAAATGGACAAATTTCTAGAAAAATATAATCTTCAAAAACTCAATGAAGAAGCAGGAAACATGAACAGACCAAGAACAGCTGATGAAATTGAAGTGGAAATCAAAACCTTCTCTCACACAAAAGTCCTGGACTGGACGGTTTCACAAGAGAATTGTTCAAAGCATTTAAGGAAGAGTTTACCCCTATCCTTCATAGACTATTCCAAACACTCCAAAATGATGGAAGACTACCAAACTCTTTTTGTGAAACTCTAATTGGGATTATCCTAATCCCAAAACCAGATAAAGACACAACAAAGAAACAAAACTTCAGGCCAATATCACTGATGAACATAGACACTAAAATCCTCAACAAAATATTGGCAAACTGCATCCAACAATATATAAAAAGATTATACACCATGACGAAGTGGGATTCATCCCAGGGATGCAAGGATAGTTCAATATTCCCAAATCAGTAAATGTAATACATCACATAAACAAAAGCAAAGGCAAAATCATATGATCATATCAATAGATGCAGAAAAAGCATTTGATAAGGTACAGCACCTATTTATGATAAAAACACTCAGCAAAGTGGGAATAGAGGGAGCATACCTCAACATAATGAAGGCCATATATGAGAGACCTACAGCCAACATCATACTCAATGGGCAAAAACTAAAATCTTTTCCACTAAGATCAGGAACAACACAAGGTTGACCACTTTCACCACTTCTATTCAGTATAGTATTGGAAGTTGTAGTCACAGCGATCAGACAAGAAAAGGAAATAAAAGGCATCTAAATTGGGAAGGAGGAAACAAAACTACCATTGTTTGCAGATGACGTGATAGAGTACATAGAAAATCCTATAGACTTGGCCAAAAAGCTGCTTGACCTAATAAATGAATTTGGCCAAATAGCAAGATACAAAGTCAATATCCAGAAATCAAAAGCATTTTTGTATACCAACAATGAAACAGAAGAAGCAGAAATCAAGAAAAAAATCCCATTCAATATAGCAAAAAGATAAATAAAATACCTACAAATAAACCTAATCAAAGAGGTAAAAGACCTGTATGAAGAAAACTACACAACACTGAAGATGGAAATCAGGGAAGACAGAAACAAATGGAAACATATACTGTGTTCATGGATCGGAAGAATTAATATCATCAAAGTGTCCCTACTACCCAAAGCAATTTAGAAATTCAATGCAATACCTATTAAAGTACCAATGGCATATTTCACAGACAAAGAACAAACACTTCAAAAATGTATGTGGAACCATTAACGACCCTGAATAACTGCAGCAATTTGGGGAAAGAAGAGCAAAGTAGGAGGGATCACAATATGTGATACCAAACTGTATTACAAGGCCACTATAATCAAAAGAGCCTGGTACTGGCATAAAAACAGGCACATGGACCAATGCAACAGAACAGAGAGCTCAGAAATAAACCCAAGTCTCTATAGTCAATTAATATTCAACAAAGGGGGCAGCAACATAAAATAGAATAAAAATAGCCTCTTCAATAAATGAAACTCAATCACCAACTTACACAATACACAAAGATAAATTCAAGATAGATAAAAGATTTAAATATAAACCGTGACACAATTAAAGTCCTAGAGGAGAACCTAGGCAGGAAAATCTCAGGTATTTCAAGCAGCAACATTTTTACTGATATGTTCCCTAAAGCAAGGGACATAAAGGAAAGGATAAACAAATGGGATCTCATCAAAATGAAAAGCTTCTGCACAGCTAAAGAAAACAGTATTAAAATAAAAAGAGAACCAACATTATGGGAAAACATATTTGCCAATGATACCTCAGACAAGGGTTTAATCTCCAAAATATATAAAGAACTTACATGACTCCACTCTAAGAAGACAAACAACCCTATTAAAAAATGGGCAAAGGACTTGAACAGACACTTCTCTAAGGAGGACACACAGAGGATCCAGAGATGCATGAAAAGATGCTCAACATCACTAGCTATCAGAGAGATGCAAATTAAAACCACAATGAGATACCACCTCACACCAGTCAGAATGGCCATCATAAACAAAGCAACAAACAACAAGTGTTGGAGAGGTTGTGGCGAAAAGGGTACCCTAATGCACTGTTGGTGGGATTGCAGACTGGTGCAACCACTATGGAAAACAGTATGGAAGTTTTCTCAGAAAACTAAAAATGGAGCTGCCTTTTGGCCCAGGAATTCTACTGCTAGGATTATATCCTAAGAACCCTGAAACACCAATCCAAAAGAACCTATGCACCCCAATGTTCATAGCAGCACAATTTACTACAGCCAAGTGCTGGAAGCAACCTAGGTGCCCATCAGTAAATGAATGGATCTATAACCTATGGTACATTTACACAATGGAATTCTATGCAGCAGAAAGAAAGAAGGAGCTCCTACCTTTTGCAAGAGCATGGATAGAACTGGAAAGCATTATGCTAAGTGAAATAAGCCAGGCAGTGAAAGACAAATAGCATATGCTCTCACTTTTAACAAGAACCTAAACAACAAAACAAACAAACATGCAAAATGTAGCCAAAGACACTGAAATAGAGAACAGGCTGACAGTCACCAGAGGGAGAAGGGAGGGAATTTCCTGGGAATTTCAGGGGAAAAGAGGAAGGGTTTTCAGGAACAAATATAAAGAGCACTTGGACAAAAACTGGGGGGGGGGGTGGAATTGGGAGGGAGGTGGGGAGGGATGGGTGGATGGGCTGGGATGGGAGTAAAAGACAGAAAACTGTACTTGAACAACAATTAAAATAAAATTTAAAAAGAAAAAGAAAGTAAAAGAAAAAAACAAAAACACATATAATGATAGTACTATTATAAAAATAGTGCATATGAATTTAATTCTTGAAAAAATAACCCTTTAAGAAATATTATTAGTATCTCTATTTTACAGATGAGGAAACTGAGACACAAAGAAACAAAGTAACTTAGTGTCATGTAGCTAGTAAGTTCCTGAGCAAGGAGTTTAGTTTGGATCCCTGATCTAGACCACCTGTATTTTATTACAGAACTAACCTCTTTGAAGGCTTGATTGAGAATTTATTTTGTGTGTATGTTTTTAAAAAATGGAATAGAATAAATGTTGCAATGGAGATAGTGAAGAAAATACAATAAAGTAAATAAATAAACTAATTATTTAAAAAAAAAGAAAATCGTCTAGAAAAGGAAATGGTGTGGTTCATGAGTGTGTGTGTTGGAGACAATTCCCCCACTTGGTGTGGTTTCAGCTATCAGTTGAAGTAAAACCACACAGAAGGAACTAAAACTGAAAAAAAGTAGAAAAAAATGTCTAGCTTGTAAACTCTCTGACATATCTGTTTGTAAGCACATATATTCTTTTACTGGACATACCTGATATTGAGGGGAAAGCCCTTATTATATTTCTGTCTTGGCAACCTGACCTTTGGAATTACTGTGAGTAAACAATCTGATAGATTGCAGGTGAGAGCACCTAATTTCTCATCTCCCTGATCTTTTCTCACTATTTAAAAATGAAATGTCAAATCATTTGCTTGTCTCCTGGCGCCATTTTCCCTGGAAACTTCATTAAGGTGAAATGGATTAGTTAGACCAATATCCTAGCCATAATTAAAAAAATAAATCAATGTTTTAAATTTCTTATTACAAAAGATATACATCTAAAAATAATTATTAAAAAATAAAATCACAGAAGTTGCCCAACATCACAACTCTGGTAGAAACCACTTAACATCTTGAAATTTTCCCAGTTTCCCCAGAATGTTTTCCCTGGCCTGTATGTGGTGATTCAGGCTGTTCTGTCTCATTATGGCCATACCGCTCTCTCCTACCCAATCCAGGGTACAGCTCTCAAATAAGGCAGTGGACCCATAATCTCAGAAAGTGGGCACTCAGGACTCCTTGGAAATCACAGATGGCAAACTACTACTCCAGCAGACCTCAAGTCACGTGTCTCATTTCTCTAAAATCCAACACTTACAGCAGACATGTTACTTGGCCCTGCCTTTGGCTAAGTACCTGCTGAATGAATGAAAGTTTTCTTTTGTTTCCTGTTCTTCTCATCTTACCTGAACTGATACAGCATGTTATACAGTGCAGGATGAATGTTTCTGAACACAAAAAGAGAGACATTACACTATTACCTTCAGGACAGACCTAAAACACTAGAATTAAGTCTTTAGAGCTCCCTCCAGTTCAGTGTTTCCCAATGAGGGCCTTTGTCACAAAATAAGTTTAAGAAATATTACAAATTCTATTTCTACCTTGGAAATGCAAAAAAGCACATTAATATATTCAAAGTCTTGATGGTCTAGTAATAAAGGCATCTGTGTCGCATCAACTTTTATTTTACAGAGGAAGGAAACTGAAGCCAGAGGGAGATGTGACTTGCTCTAGCCACACCACTAATGAGCCAAACTAGGGCCAGCCTGAGTGCCTCTTTACTTATGGGTTCCTTCCCATCCCTTCCTGAAGCCCCTTCCTCTCAGGTTTCTGTCATTTCATGAAGACTCTGAGAAAAAGTTCTAAAATTGGAGCTTATCCTAATGGGCACATTTCCCACAGAGCATGAGAAAATTCATGTAGTTCATAGGTCATCTGAAGATCGCAGGCTTGTTGCCAGCTGTTTTTTATGCTGTTTGGTTCTTGAATATGATCCACGTAAAACTAAGTTTTGTATAGGGGCTAGTGCTTGAGGTCTTTCCTTCTACTTCTTTCTACTTGCCATGGACACTAGTGAATGGTTATTTCTCCTCCCACGTTTGTATGAGTCATGGCTGCAGCATAATTTATCTAAAACTCCACAGTTGATATCCATTTGTATAACAATTGTGTGCTTTCTTTATTTGTCACAAAAATGAAGTTATCCACATACATGATTTTTAAAAATGTTTTGTGCTTCCTAGGGTAATGTGGACACTGGCTAGCAGTGTCCATGTCATTATGGATGAAATAAAACATACACACGGACTACCGAGTCCGGTGGAGGAAAAAGGACGACAGCATGGCTTTTCTCTCAAGGGGAGCAAAAGCTGTGGCCTCCACCATTACAGGCCTTTATTCTATTTCCTCACATTACAAGATGATCCTCACTCACTATCCCAAGTTACAACAAAGGAGCTAATGCCCCTCATCACATCACAGAAGAAGGATATTAGCAAATGAAAAGGCAAAAGTGGTTGAGCGGTTTCATTGGTCCCTACAAGGTTTAGCACTTGCAGGGTGAGGGAGTTTTCAGCAACAGCAAGCCTCAGAGCAGTCTAGGCACATTGCAAACCTGATTTCCCACGAGAGAACCTATCTGTGGGCATGGATCCTGTGCATCTCTGAGTAGGAGCTGGGCCCACGCCATGCAGAAGGGTCTGCCACACTAGGGAAATTTTAATGTTTAGTGGAAATATGCTAACCTTTTATTGTCAGGGGACACTAAACATAATTTGTCATAATTATAAACACCAGCATTGGGAAAAACGTGGTGTCTGCACCAAAGAGGAGTGAGAGCCTGGTGAGGAGGTGATGAGCTGAAGCTTAGGAAAGGGCCTTGTGTGTGTCATCTTGGTTCTGCCACATACAACCTATGGGACTGGAACAATTTACTTTACTTCTTGGTGTCTCATCTTGTTCCTCTGTCAAATGGAGATAAGTGACACCTACCCTCAAGGGTGGTGGTGAGAATTTATAGGACCTAGCACAGAATAACCCTTCAATGGGTAGTAAATACTATTGCCTCTGTGTTTCTGGATGTTTTTAAAATTGATTTTCTTTGCCTTCCATTTTCTTTTAAGATGAACAGTCGCTTTCTGCTACTTTCTGTCCCAGAGGTCTCCATGTGTAAGGAAATCTGTCATTCACAAGCGCTCCAAATCTGAACATTCTCTCCACATTTGGATAATTCCCAATGGGAAAGGAAAAGCCTGTCTTTTCAAGATAGACTTTGAAAAAAATGATAGCTTGTCAACCAAATGCATCCATGAGATAACTTGATTCAGGTCCCAGTCCTGTCCAAAGTCCCATGGTCACTAAAGACAGTACATATGGAACAGGGAAGGTGGATGCAGTCCTTCACTTAGAATGCAGTTGGGTATTCCAGACCATGCAGAGTTTGCAGTACTAAGGAGAGGTAGATACTGCTTCTCTACTCCAATTTGTCTCCCTATGTCCTATGATTAGTTTATAATAGTTAAATTTCCAGCAAACTTGCTAAAGCTAATCCCTTCAGAGTCACACCTGTCTACCTCTTACACTCAGCAGAGAAACCCTCTCCAGCCTTTCTCTCTCCCCTGGGCCCATAAGGTCTCATTTTAACCCATTACCTGTTACCAACATCTGGGACTTGAACACAGCCTCTGATGGAAGCTTCTGCTATTCAGTTCTATTTGGTTCCACCAGAAAGGAGAGGGATCCTTTCAGACCAGAGAATGGAGGGGATCTGTTACCTAACTAAAAGATAATTAGCTGTTTCACACTGCCATGATCATCCCCCAGGTATCTCTCCTGTGTGTTGTTAAGCTAAAAAGAGAGTCCCTTTCCTCACCTTGAGTTTCAGATCAGAGGCCCCTTCAGTTACCTGATATTTAGTATTTGTCAGGAAAAAAAGTGCATTTGTGGTGGGGGAAGGAGGGTAGAGATCTATCCTCCAAAGCTAAATTTTCAATTAAGAGATAGTCTCCAAAATTCTAAATTTTAAAAACAAGTATCTTCTTGGACATGCAATCTGGGTGTCATCTTTTAGGATAATTTATTTAATTAGCTTCTCACTTAATAAAACATGTGATTGCAATTGTGAGCAAATGTGAAGGATACAGAATAATTTAACTACCAAAAGCTACTTGGAGGAGTTGCACTTTGATACAGCAGAGAGGCTATACCTATCTGACTTACCCAACAATAAAAGCTGGAAATCAACACCCCTCTAACCCCATCAAAACAAAAGAAAACAAAGTGTTGAAGGTGCCAGAGGAAACTCACAGAGGTGAGATGGACCTCTTCTAGAGCTTTCTTATCTGCAGAGTGTTTGCTAATTCACAACGCAGGGCAAAGAGGCCCAAAAGAGTCCAATATTGGGCTAGAGATTGACACAGTCCCTCTGGGCTAGGGAGTCATAACTGGAGTTTAGAGCTACCATGGCAGCTAGGAAGTGAGAAGCCAAGATCCAGAGAAAGAGAAACTGCAGAGAAGGAATTCCACATCCTACAGGGAATTGGCCATTGAGGCATTTGATGATTCCTAAAGAAAGGTGCACACTGAGAGTGAAACACAAGGAGACCAAGATTGAGGCAGCCATTCCCAAGAGCACTGCCTGGTCTAATCAAATGTGTGCACACCCAATGATACAGCACCTAATAACTAATGAATTAACAAATCAACAAAAAATAAAAATGGAAATGAGAGGTCTTGTGCAGATCAATGGAGTAAGGGATGTTATTAACCCAAACCTCTCTAACTAAGCTACAAGGACGAAAAAAGTGATAGTAGGAGCCTAACTTATAAGTACTTAGAAGCAAAGGCAAAAAGAAGTGTGAAAGATCAATAGGAAGAAAATAACTAAACATATGGAAACATATGAATAATTGAATAAATAGAGACACACCTCTGATTTCCAGAGTTCAAGACTCAAAATTATAAAGATAGCAGTTCTTCCCACATTAATCCTGTATGTTAGGCACAATTTCAGTCAAAATCCCAAAAGATTACTTATACAACCTGATGAAAATTAATCTAAAATTAACATAGCAGAAAACACCTGTGAAAATATTTAGAAAATGTTTGAAAATGAAAGTAATGAAGGTAAACTATCCCTAGCAGATATTAAAATTATAAAGTTGTAATAACAAAAATAGATATCACTGGAATAGACAAGCTCCTAAGTAGCTAGCTTAAAGATGTAAATGTAAACAAGCCATAAAACACAAACCATAAAAGCAATACAACATAATGTAGGTCAATATTTACACATGTTAAGATTTTATTTTTTTATTATACCAACTTTGATCCATTCTGTTTGTTGTAAGAAGGCAGAGATTAAGCTTTATTTTCCCAAGTAGTTAACCATTGACTGAATACCCACACCAATTACAAATGATTCTTACTACATACCAATTTCCCATGATTCATCTATTGTCTAGTCTTTTAGCAGTGCTATTTTAATTACTATAGTTTCATGTATTTTTACATGCAAAAGCCAAATCAACCTTATTGCTTTCTTTTTTACAACTTCTCCTAGCTATTCTGCAATATGTTCTTTCATTTGACCTTTAAATTATTTGATCAAACAACGAAAATAAAGAATTTTTTTGTTTTGGTTTGCAACTGCACTTGATTTTGTTAATATATTTGGGAATATGTGGCATCTCTACAATGTGGAATCTTTGGACCCAATCAGAGATATATTAATAGTTTTCTTAAAGGACAAATATTTTCATAATAAAAGAATCTACATATCATTAATTATATTATTTAACTGTAGTTTTATCTATATAACCTTTCAATGGCTAAAAGAGACTTAAGTTTCTCTCCATGATTATGTTTCAGTCACATTCTCTTTATATTTTTTTAAAGGTAATCCTTGACTTGATGTTTGTTCATAACAGTTAAACTTATACATTTTTAAGTACTGGTGATTCCTCTATATCAACTTTGTTGTGCTGAATTCTTTCATGGTAGTGGTGCCTCTCAACCAAACAACAGTACACTTTACCATTGTTGTTATTTTGTCTTATAAAATTACCTGAATATTAATTGCATTTTGTCCTTGTTACTTTTATAAAAATGATTGAAACACATGAACATAAATGGGTTAGTACTAGTGGTAAGAATTGTAGTTTTATAAGCTTAATTCTATTACAATACAGATGGAATTCATCAGATGTACCAAAAACAGCACATCTCCAGGTATAATCAGGCACTTATTATAAAATAAAGCAAAATTAAGTTCCAAGATGACTGCAGAGTGGCTGGAAGCTCCATCCACTTGCTTTCAGCCCTGAACTGGTCTTGCAGCTAAACCACAGAGCAACCAACTCACAAATCTAATTGAATGTGAGAGCGCATGTGAGTGAATGTATGCATGGGCAAGCATGTGGGTGTGCATGCAAGTGTGTCATACCTGTCCACCTATGAGGGCAATCAGGGGTGGGTAGCCCAGGCTGCCACCACTACCTCCTCCCAGCCTGGTGCCTCTGGCTGTGCAGATTTGGACTGGGAGCCATTTTGTGGAATTTACAACATCATCCTCAGAAAGACACTGCTGGGGCAGCTGTGCCTCAGTGCCTGGACTTGCCTCTGTGCCCTCTGCACTGGGCTGCACACCCCACTGCCACTGGGAGCCACGGTCTGGGGACTGTGGTACTTTATGGGGAGGAGACCATCACCTCCCCTGTCTCTGGCGCTACCAGAACCAGAAACAGAACAGAGTCTGACTGAGGAGGATAAGGATAGGTCAAGAAGTCAGGAGAGCCAGGGGGTAGGGGGAGATATTCAGCCAGGGTGGTGCTGGTTGCAGAGACCACACTGGGAGTGAAGCAGAGCAAGTCGCAAGTGGAGGCTCACTGGAGGGAGCAGCAAGCACCCTGCTACCATCCCATGTTATTGTTTTGCTTCTGGACTCTTCTCTTCCTTCCTCCACCCCATGAGGATGATATGACATGAAAGAAGCCCATGCATACAGAAGATATTTTATTGATTTGGGAGAGAGGGAGAGGGGCATTGATGTGAGAGAGAAGGCCTCTCTGAGAAGGTCAATTGTGGCCTTCTGCGCATGCCAGGACATGGGGACAAACCCACACCAAGAAGCCCTCTGAAGGCAGAAGAAATTGTGGTAAGGGTTGAGCCCCTAGTCAACCAGATGGGGGAAAGTTCCCACCAATGAATAGGCCAAAAAAAAATCGAAACCCAAATATAACAGGAAAGTCCACATAACCCACACAAAGGACATTCCTAGAGCATCTAGTTCAGGAGATCAAGGGGTTGGCACCATGGGGACTCTGTGATGGGGAGAGATGAAATCTGCTAGAGACAAAACCATCATAATTTTTTTTCCTTAAAGAGGCAAAGCACAGGCTTCATGTTTGCAGCTATCCACTTTGGACCCCGGTGAAGGGAAGGTGACACAGACTGGAGTTCCACAAGGAGAGTCTAGAGTGGGAGGCACTGGAGAGGGTCTTGGGGAAGCACCTGTGGGATTTGGGGGGCCCAGATAGCCATCGTTCTTGAGAAGAGCTAGCCCCTCCCAGGGAAAAATCAATAACTTTACCCGGTGGAATACCACACCACCACCTTCTGGAATTCACCTCGCCTGAAATCCTGTTAGCTCCATTCAGCAACTTTTTTTCTGTTCTTTTCCCAGTTTTGTTCTGTCTTGGTATTCTGTTTTGCTTGGAGTTTTATTGTTTTTCTTTTCTCCAATCCTGCATCTTAACCCTTGCCAAGGGGACAGCAACATAAACAGATTCAGGGGTCATCAGAGACTGGTGGTAAGGCACAATCATATATACACTATCCTGGGAAATAGACTGGTGCTTCCCCCTCAGGGGAGAGTCACAGAGACTCCCTCCTGGCATCCAGAAGGCCAAAATCTAAGCTCTGAAAGCCTACTAGGGCCCTGCCCTGCTGCTGCCAGGTACAGGGAAATAATCCTGGACAGACTCAGACTAGTGGCTCAGGGGAGGGAGAACAAACCCTCCATCTTCCCTGAAGTCTGAAAGGCACCACCCATGGCAGATTCAGGAATCACAGCCCCTCGTTTTCCCCAGAAGCCCTCCCAGAAATAGTTTGGTCTGAAACTAGTCTAAGACTGACAGCAGGCCAACAGGCAGAGAAAGGCAGAGGTGGATCCTGTGGAGACTTGGGATATTTGCTGACACACCCCTGGACCCAGGGATGATATAAGCCAAATATGCAGAGCAACTTGGCCCATCCTGGAAGCAGCCAAACAAGCCCAGAGGAATAAGCTACACACTGTGTATCGCCTGTAGTTTTGAAAAGGCAGCCGAGGGTCAGTTGTGGGCAGCACCTGACATTCACTTACACCAGACTCAGACATCAGAGAGGTATCCAAAGTGAAAAACCAGAAGGCAAGATCTAAACTGCACTGAGACAAATATACTTGGTCCCTTTTTCATTATCCTAGCTATTTTTTTTCTTTTTCATGGCCTATTTATTTTTTTATCTATTTTTCTTTATCTTTGGTGTTCTAATTTTTCTTTTTTATTACCTATGCTACTATTATCTTTGATTACTCCTCTGTTCCCTTCTTCTCTCCTTTTATTATTTTTGGTACCTTTTTTGTGTTCATTTTCCCCATTTTCCTTTTTCAATTCATTATTTGTAGTAGTTCTCTTCTCATAATCACTTTTCTTTCCTCTGGTCTTCTCATTCTTTTTCCATTTCCCCTTTATCTACTATTCAATTTCTCTTTGTTTTTTATTATTCTTTGCTCTCTTGTCATTGATATCGCTGTAGTTGTCAGGGGGGTTGCTTGTTTTGGTGTTGTTTTGGTATTGTTTTGTGCCGCAGTCCAGCTGCAGCAGGATCCAGGGGGGGTCCCGAAGGTGGGTAAGGCGTCGGCGTGTGGAGATCAGGCAACTACACACCTCAGAGGATGGTGAAGCACTGATTCGTTTATTACAAGCACAAATGGATTTTTATATTTTCTTTTTTGGTATAGATCAACATTCGCAGGTGCATGGCATGATCAGTTAAGCAGAAAAAATCAATACAAAAGTAACCAGGAACAGTATGAAAGTTTCCAAGGATTCAGTTATATTAAACAAAGATTATTTTGACCAGGATACCCATAAATCAGACATTTAGAATTTCTCAGAATCTGTTCATAGGGCAACAGTATACGGTAGATTGAGCAGAGGCAATAAGGCCTTTATGATGTCCAACTTAGCTATATATCTTTTCTGTCTAAAATGTTTCTCTGTGTACTATAAACTTTAACTTCATAGTAACTGTTTCTACCTGCTTAATAGCTAACCAGCTTTTCTTATTTCTAAAGCTGTCTAATTGATATATATGGCTATTCAAGGTAAAGGAGGGGCTGTTACTCTAACGACTTTTAGACATTCAGGAACTTTCTATTATTTTGTATAACTTCATTGGAATTATACTAATCAATGAACCTAAAATACAAATGTCTAACAATCCCACCACCTTTTAATCACCAAAACAAACATGTAAGGAGAGATAAACAGGAAATCCAGCTACAGCTGTTAATTCAAGAAGTCTAACTCATTATTTTATTTTTTATTTCTTGAACACTAAGGGGCCCGGACCGCTTAAGTCTCTCAAATCAGGGTAATTCAAATAAGCCAACATGTTTTCTCTTATGGTTAATAATTATATTGCCCTGGCTGTCGTACACG